>VZRO01006888.1:0-13781 GCA_013397915.1 Daphoenositta chrysoptera | reverse complement strand
CGCGGGAGTTTGGCCCGACGATCGGTCCGGTAGATGAACCGGCGGAACCGTCCCGCGGCGCGGAGCGGGGTGGGAGCTTGGCGGCAGCTCCGCTCCGAGCTGTCCGGCATGGCGAGGGCTCCTGTCCACCCTCGGGGCACGCAGCTGCCCGCATCCTGCCCGCGCCCTGCCGGTCCGAGAACAGGGACTGCAACACCGGACTTCTAGGAGGCATGATCCTGGCAGGAGAAGGAAAGGCTGGGTCATCTTTTGGGGAGTAAATTGGAGTGACTTTGGGGATTTCGGCATCGTTACCTGTCTGCTGGATCTCTAACAGGGAGGAGACTGCATTGGAACACTGGCTCCCTTCTGTAAAGCTCTTTTGTGGGAAAATGCCGGGGATGCTGCAGGACCCGAAGAAGAGGAGCTAATTAACGAATCTCGTCAGCGGCCAGTGACCCCGCACCTGCAGGGATGTGCACGCACGTGCCCTGCCACCGCTGGGCAATGGCCCCGTCTCCCCCGACACCCTTCCGCTGGGATGTGAGGCAGTTGTCCCCTCATCCGGGGCTGCCCCGGGACTCTCTGCAGCCGGACGAGCCCGCGTGGCCACGGCTGCTGAGGGTGCAGGAGAAAACCCATGGACTGCTCGGCACGCTTAGAGGCAGTGGGAGCAATACTGCTGGGATACACTGGCATCTGAGATACACTGATGCTGAGATACATCTGCTCGCTGGGGATGCACGCGGTAGGAGCCCCATTCCAGAAACGGGAAGATGCAGTGGCAGTCCTCATGCTTCTCTGCTGATACCATGCCAAAGTTTTTTGTGCCTTGGGATGCAGCGTCTGGCATTGATAAGGGTGAGAGGAGGGAACACATCACTATTCCTGGGCTCAGGGCTGTCCATGTGACATAAGAACTTTGAAGCGGTCTCTACAGCAGCCTGTAACCCTGCTCTCACAAGGAACACAGCTGCTACATCATCCTCTGCCCTTCTGACAGCCTCTGAATCTGTCCAGGGCTGGGCTGCCAGGCTGGGCCTGAGTTAGTGTTTATCTTCAAGTACCAGCTGCTGTTTCATGGAGCTGGTTCAAGCTGTTACTGGGGGAGAGAGGCTTGCAGGAGGAAATTAGTCTAAATCTTCTCTCCTTCAAAGGAAAACTCATGTCAGCTGGTTTTGCTGGGGTGGTCTCTGCCCCACATTCAGTCCTAGCACTGGTCTCCTTTGGCGCTGGAGGCAGTGTCGTTCTCGGCCCTGATTTGGCGTTCACAGTGTGCTCCCCTGTGGAGAGAGAAGAGAGACAGTAAGATGCTCCCTGGTAAAACATCCCTTGTCTTTCTTGGCATCCACCAGTGTCTTGGGCTTCAGGTTCAAGCATTTGTGCTCTGTCAGTTCTCTGCTACCCCAGAAGTAGGGGGGCTGGCATGCCAGTGATGCATTGGGAGAGGAGGCAAACATTGGGGTACGGCTTCCCTGGCCATGGGAACATGGAGAAGCTCAGTGGAAACTCAGTGGAAGCTTCTGCTCAGAGCCTGGTATGTACTGAGGGGTGCACTGCTTTGCACCATCCAGCCCAAACACACAGGACCACTCTGAACTGGTACCAGTACAGCGCAGCCCAGGAGCTCCACAACCTTGCAGCTAAAGCAATGTCCTGCGCTCTCTGGCATCAGGTGTTTGAGCAAGGGCTGCTGCATCTTCTTTGTCACCCTGAAATCCCTCCTGGACGTGAGACTCAGACGACAAGACTGAGACAACAACACCACCTAGTTAATGTACCCAGTGGAGAACCTGCTCCCCCTTGGGGCGTCTAGGACTGTGGGAACTCTGGGTGTGCTGGGGAGGTTTGCTCGCTGATGGCTGGGATGGAAAGCCCGCCTGTCTGATCCTGGACCTAGACCGTGTGTGGCTGCTATGCTGTACAGGTCTTACCCTGAAGCTGTTCCCCTTCCTCTTGTTCACCCCACCACTGGAATCTCTCCTGAGGTCTCTCCTGGGGTGTTCCTGGCTGTCCCCAGAGACGCTATGGGGGGGTGTTTGTGCCTGAACACTCCCTTCAGTGCCCTGGGACAGGCTGTTTTGGGACAAACCTCAATGCCCTGGGAAGGGGCAGGTCTGTGTCCTGGCATTGTTGTTCCCAGTGCCTGGCAGTGTACCTCATGGACAGCCCTGTCCTGCATGGCCCTGGCATTGGGGATGCTCAGGATTACTCAGGTGAGCTCCTACCTAGCTCTGGCCAGGATTCACCCTGCCTTGGGGACTCTCACTCCTGCTGGGGTTCAGTCACCTCCCCCATTACCCTTCTGAGCAAGCGCTTGCTGGGGGTTTTGTCTTGCTGTCACCAACCAGTGTTAAAATGCTTTTTTCCTGATAGAGATGGTAACTCGTTAACCTGAAATCTTTTTCCCCTCACAGGTATCATTTAAAAGTTATTTCATCGTTTCTTTTTTTGGCTGAAATAAGGAGACCATAAGGAAAGTTCTTTGTTCAAACAACACACAGAGCTCTTTTATGCACTTTCTAACCCTTAGTCACCTCTGGAAGGAGGGACCTGGGGCCTAGGCACAGTCCCACCGTGCTGCAGCTGCTGGGGACAGGGTGCCATGCTCACCCAGCCTGCTGCCCACAACGCCCCACCCACGGTGCCACAGGGGGCTGCCTGTCCCTTATCCCTTCAGACCTGCACCCCAGCCCCACCTCACAGACCGGAGCCATCCTTTGAGCTGTGGCAGGAGTTGCTGCCGGACTGCTGGGGCAGCAGGAGGGGCGGATGCCCCGTGTCTGTGGTGGTGGTAGCTGTGCCATGGACTGGAGCAGGAGCTGTTCAGGCATAACGTCACTCCAGACTGATCACAGTTTTCCATCAGAACAGGCACCCTTCCTCGCCAGGCACCGAACGCTGGTACCGCGTGCTGCGTGTACACCCTAAAGGAGACCAGCAGCAGTGCAGGGGAGCAGTGCTCAGGTGCTGCAGGTTCTGACAGCCCGGCGAAAAACATGTCAAGAGGCAGTACATGGTACTCCTTAAGAGAGACTGTGATACCTCATCAAAAAGCATCTGAAAGCGGCAATGCTTATTCATCCTTACAAGGAGAAAATCCACTGCCCTAATCACTGAAATGTCAAATGTCACGTTGCATGAAGTAGATTTCTCATCCCTGGAGCACCTTGGAGACAAGAACACCTCAGGTACCGGTGCACGCCAGCGTCTCCTTCCAGAGGAACCGGGGAAGCGTGTGGAGTTAACCCAGTGATCATTTCCTGGGGATGTTTTTCCATTTTAAGTTCTTTAGTCTGTAAGACGGGGGAGCTGTTGCATTGTACAAAAAAAGGCAGGGACCGATCCTGCTCCTTCTGGAGCCCTCTGTCTCCTTGTCGCCAGGCCAGAGGTGAGATCCCTCCCCAGCTGTCCTGCTGGGGGAGGGATCTCTGATCCCTGCCCCCAGCTCTTGCCCTCACTGGCCGGGGAGGCTCAGGGCAAATGGTACCTGGGCACACAGGTCCCTCAGCACTACTTCTGATTTTATTTAAGGTGAACTGGTGTGGCATTTCTCCCTAAGGGCCGTTCGTGGGTGGTGAAGCCCCAGCACATATTGGTGCCCTGGCCTTCATGTGCTGGTCCCACACTGCTGGACCCTGCCACTGGCACTGCCAGCAAATCACCCGAAACCACCACAGGGGCGTGGGGGGCAGTGGCAACAGGCTTATCCTCAAACAGACTCAGTTCATCTGGTGGAACCAAACCATGTAAAAGTGATACTTCATAGCTGGAGTGCACCCTTTTCTGCATTTTTAATCAAAAAACAGCTTAGATTAAAAGTCGTGATTACAGTAATTGTAGTGTCTGTTTGCTTCATCTTTTAACAGATTTGTTCTTTGAGAAATAAAATAATGTGCTGATTTATTTTTTTTTAATTTCTTGCATGATTATAAGACTTCCAGCTGTTGGTACCTGGCTTATTTATAAAGTGCATTAATTGTCAGACACAGGCTGGAAGAAGAACACTCAGAGCACTGACTGTCCTGTGGCGATCGCACACGTGCCACAATTCTGCATTGCATGAGCACAGTTTTGTCTGGGGAAGATCTGGAGGCACAACTGGGAAAAGTTTGCTGTGCTGACGAGGACCCTTGTCTGCCTCAGCCCAAACCTCATGGGCAGGCTCTGCCTGCCCCTGGAGCCAGCACACAAGCTCAGGGCTCTCTTCAGCCAGCTTTGCACCCCACACAATGGGTTTTCTCACCCCCATGGTGGCCTGGCAGGGACACAAGCTCGCCCGGAGCATGGCTTGTTTAATTTGGAAATAGGAGTGGGAGGAAATATTACAGATGGAGACCCTACACAAGAAACGGGAAGAAACAGGTCTATTGCAGGGCTGTGAATAAAAAATAGAGACTAAACCCAGTCATAATTTAGAAAAACAGCCTGTCCAAAAAAAAAAACCTGTTACCTGCAAAAGGCCATTTTCTTCTGCCAGGTGTGATTGTCACCTCCAGGCACTGGGACTGCTGTTCTCAAGGCAGGCAGAGGCCAGAGCAGTCAGGGACTGCCAGGGGCTCAGTGGGGCTGACAGGCGGTGCCGATGTGTGGGATGGAGCTGGGGCAGAGCTTACGGGAGGAGAGGGCTGCTGACACCATGGGCAGCCCCATCTTTCCATCTCTATAAACAGACATACTTGTGTTTTTGCAGGGCCCAGCACAGCTGGATGTGGAAGGCAAAGCCAACCTGCGAAGGACCCAGGGCTGCAGCGCAGTGCTGTGGTCTGACGAGCTGGTTTAGGGGCAAACAGCTCTACATTTCTTTCTGAAGGTGACATTACGCCTCCTGGATTGAAGAACAATGATTGCCCATCCCTGAATGCAGCTTCTAATCACACGTGGTTGAACAGCTTGAAAGTACTGGAGGAATGGTTTGACTCGATGTTCTCAGAGGGTTTTTCCAATCTAAATGATGCTGTGATTCTGTGATTTCAGCAGACAGAAGTGTTGGGTGCCGTGCAGATGGGATGGGCATCACCTGACAAACAGCACGGGCACCTAATCCTGTGCCATCAGGGCTCAGCAACTCTCCCCCTGCCTGTTTAAAGCCAAAGATGTGTTTCATTGCCTGTCTCCTTCTCCTTGCTTCTGGAATTTTAATAACGTGCTCCCTTAACACTTGTGCTCTCTTCATATTGGAGTTTTGGGTCTCGGTCTTTTTAAATTCTTCCTTGTTCACATTTATTTCTTACACAATTTATTTCTTCTTTCTTCAGATGACTTCTCAGTAGAAAACAGCAAAATCTCCACCACCAGCCTGCCCCAATTCCCTTAGCACTGTCAGAGCCATGTGCAGAGCTCGTTTCCATAATAGACGGGAATTTGTTGTTCTACCAGTTGCTGATTTAAATCTTTTCCTTAAGCCAAATTTTGCATGGAAAAGAGTGTCCAGTAATTCAAGCTATTATTCTTCTGGATGTTCTGTCTCCTCTCTTATATCCAAGCAACATGCGGAAGGCTAATGTTCAACTCATCATGGTGGGAGAATGAAGAGCTACCCTACACCTCATTTGTACACAGAAGAAAGAACAAACTTTTATTTACAGTCTTTGCAGTCTTCAATTTATAATATTTACAGTCTCTACAGTTGCAGTTTAGAGCATACAGGAGCTCACCACTGCCATAACCACAATGAAAAGGTTGCACCAAAAATGAGTTAATTTTCACTGCAAAAATTACTCTGGAATGCAGGCTGGAATGTTGCTCCCCAGACAAGGAATACAATATTCCATTGGAACAGGAGGAGAAAGTGAATTTAGTGATTATTATGCATAAGCATCCCAAACAAGCAGAACCGGGAAAATAATAAGATAACTAATATTTTTGAGAAGTTGCTAATTGGAAAAAATTAGAGACACAGAAGCAAAAGAATTCTAGTATTAACTGTTCAAAAAAGAGCGAACTCGCGTCTGGCATGGATCCCCGCTGCTTCCAAGCTTGTTCAATTAAAATCAACACTGAATGGGTTTTCTTTCACTTCCATTACTCAAGCTGCAGCCTTCAAAAGGATGGCAAATGATTGATATGCATATGAAAGAACCACAGAGTATGAAATTCCAAAATGATACAGGGTTTGGATATTTGCACTTTGAGATATTAAATCTTCTGAAGGAAAATATTTGAGCAAATTCTGAATAAAGAACCCTACAGAGGAGGAAGGAAGAGCAGCAAGATAATCTAATAAGACAGGTACTCAGCAGTTTCCAAGTGCTGAATTCCTCAGTTCAACCATGACACTGTGTTCCCCACCCTGGATCTGCTCTTCTCTCTGGTCTGGGCATTCACTACCAGGGTCTTGTGTATGTTCATAACACAAGCCAGGTTCAAGGTCCTGACTCAGACTCGGATTTAACCCTTTCCAAAGATACAGAGATGCTAACAATCACTTCATTGCTACTGGTGCCCACCCTCCTTTCTTTTTTGCAGGCTCGGCGTTGCTGCTACACCTCTCTGAGCAGGTGGGAACCTTCTTTAATATACAGTGGGAACCCTCTCGGCTGCCCCAACAGGCTCCGAGCGCAGACAGCCCCGGCTGCTCTGCAGCCACTGCTCCAGGAGGGCACCGCTGCTCTGGCCTTCCCTGGGGTCCTGCCTGGCCATGGACACACCTCCTCACAGCTGGCAGCTGGCAGGAAGAGCCAAAGGACAGGTGTCGTGGTAGGATCTCTCAAATGTACAGGACAAAGTGCTCTGTAAATTAGGCTTTTTTTAATGAGCTCGTTAGGAGATACAACAACCAAGCACAACAAACAAGGGTTTGATCCCCTTTGCCCAAGGGATTCCTATGAATTCACTTATTCACCACTCAAGTCATGAGATTCCATAATGTATAAGCCATAACTGAGTCACACACCTGTGAGCAAAGAAGATCCCAATCCAGGGGTGAGTGTTTGTTCCTCCTCCTCCTTCATGGAGTGGGCGTCCCCTCCAGCACAAAAGGAGGCAGGGAAGCCTCAGCAGCCCCGCTGCTGTAGGATCCATCGCAAAGGCTTTTGGGGTGAGCTGACTTTTACACCTCCCAGCTTGGTCTGTTCTATTCCCAAGAGACAGCACACTCTGATAGAGCTTCCTGAGAGGGGATATGTGGCGATGCTGGCTGCAGGGGTGGGGAACAGAGGCTGCATTGCAGACCTTTATCTCCTTCTGGCCACCTCCTGCCACCTTGGGGCTCTTGCTCTGACCCAGTGATGCTGCTCCCAGCACACACCAGGCTGCTGGGCTATGGGCTGGGTTAGCCAAAAATCTGATCAGGAGTCACAGGAACACTCCCAAGGTTTTCAGGTATCCCCTTTGATTCTGGTTTTTGAGAGGTGCAAGAGGAGGGCTTGGGCTGTCTGCTGTCTCAGTCTGCCAGCCTGCTTTATTTGTATTAATGTTATGTGCCAATTAAACATCAGTGAAAGGCACCTGTTTGGCATGAACCATCTTGTCAGGAATATGCTGCATGGAAACCCCTTAGACAGTCGCCTGACGGACTCTAGTCACACAAGATTTCCACACTGTGTTTAAAATCTCGGGACGCTATGACTTGATGGTAATTAGTGGTAATTGTTTCCCAAAAAGGCACTGTATTTGACTAATAACTCCCTTTACAGGAGTCAGGGAGATAGGGGACGCCCGGGTCAGGAGCTGTCACAGCTAATTACCCTCTCACTCCTGTTGCTAACAGGAGCTCTTGGCAGCTCCTGCCAGCATCACCTCTCAAGGACGGGACCCTCGGTCCTGTGGGGTTCCATTCCTTAAGGAGAAGTGGTAGGTGCATCATGCCAGTCTGACCTGCCACAGGGCACAGACCGAGAGCCACAGGGTCCTGGCTTTTCCCGCTGTTTGAAGTTCTTCTGGAAATGAACCCAGGCTGAGTTAGAGAAAAATAACTTCAGTAGGCAAAACTCGAGTGGCCCCTTGGGTAAGCTGCTCCAATCTCTTGCTGTCCATGACAAAAATGCGTGTTTTACTTCTGATCTTCAGTTTCCCACTGTAGCTTCCAAACACAGGGGTGTTTTTCCTTTTTCTTAATATCCAGCCCCTCGAGAGGAATGTTTTCTTGCTTTTCCTATGTTTCTCAGGCCCTGGGTAACATTTCCTAATGTGCTGGGATTGGCTGTGGGTTAGCAGGAGGGGATCAGGGGATACTGAGAACCGTGCTGCCACCCCAAGAACAAACCCTTCTCTTTCCACCCTCAAGCTGCTGCCCTGAAGGGCCACGTGTCTGCCGGTCCTTGGAGCTCACACAGGACAGTGACGGATAAAGACTGGTACTGCCACATGGGCTTGAAAACACCCAAAATCTCCACCACGGCTATTTTACAACCTCAGGAGGTGAGATTGCAAAGAGGTGGTGCCCTTGGCAGGTCAGGGAGGTATGAATATGGAATGGGAATTCAGTGTGCATAGACACATGAAAATATCCAGGAAATGGGAACAGATACGTCCAGAAAATATGTCCAGAAAATATCTTTTACATAGCAATGACCAAGCACTTCAGGGAGCTTTGTGGAGCAGCAGATCTCCCTGTGCACCAAGCCAAAGGCAGGTCTGGGAACACTCCCCTCTGCATTGGGGATAACACCCCTCAGAGATGCCTCACCCATTGCCCCCACCATAGTGGGTCCCCTGCCTCAGGCTCTGCACTTGCTGAGCCCCACAGCCCAGTGTGAGCCCTGCATCAGCATGGCAGATGTCTCACTGACAGCACCTCCTGCTGCAGCAGCTCCCACCTGCACTCAGCATCCTCCTGCTGAGCCACGCAGGAGCTGTTGTGTGGCACTGACCTGGAAATCTGCTTTCCTGCTTTTTGGGTACGAGGCAGCTCAGGTTGCTGGTGCAGAAACACGAGCGCTCGGCACAGGAATCTCTGTGCAGCTCAGCCTGGCCAGCCTCACACAGCCTGGGTGGGCAGTCTGTGATAATCCTGCCTGGGAGTCAGGCAACAGGAAAATATTTCTTGCTGAGGAACTTGGCTGCAATTTGTCTCCCTGAAACCAAACTTGTTTGACTCCTAAGCTACCCGCATCCTCTTGTCTTCAGCTGCTATTTCTTCCCAAGTTCTCCAGTGTGGAGCTGGGAGTGGGTGGAGGTTTGCCCATGGAGGTTCCAGATCACTGACAACACTTCCAGGGGCATTCTGGGTTCTTCTGCTTTAAGAACACACATCCTTGGAATTACCTAGATTTCTCTTCTAAGTAAAGCTCTGGAAGCGCTCAGTCTTCTCTGTTTTCCGGGTACCACAGAGAGATGGCACAGGCGCACCCGAGGGAGGTGAATCTGTGGTGCACAGGGACACTTCTGTGTATACACCCACCAACAGCACCTCTGGTGCTCAGCCACTGATCACTCAGCAATAAAACCTGCAGTTGGTTTTTCGTGTTGGTTATGAGTTCCCATTCATGCTGCAGCGGGCACAAAGGTGCCACCAAGCACCCACATGCCCAGGACTCAGGGCTAGTAGGAATGGTGGAAAAGCAAGAGCTACCAAGTTTGATTCCCAGTCCATCAGACATAGTCAGGCAGCAGAGAAGTGCCAGGACTGGCTGCTCACACTGGGATTCCCTAGTAGAATGGAGATTGAAGATTATCTACCCTGGCACAGCTGCCCAGGGCAGTGGTGGGGTCCCCATCTCTAGAGGGATTTAAAAGCTGTGTGGATGTGGCACTTGGGGGACATGGTTAGTGGTAGCCTTGGCAGTGGTGATGGAACAGTTGGACTCGGTGGTCTCGGAGGGTTTTCCAACCTACATGATTCTGTGATTTGTTTTGTCAGGACCTTTGGCTGTGTTGAGCTTTTCTCCCTGCCACTATTCTCTACCAGCATTGCTCTTGTGCTCCAGCTCTTTGCAGCAGCTTCTCTTGTAAGCCAAGAGTGGTGGCCCCATATTCCCCCAGGAGCCCCCCAACAGCCCATCCCCAGCACATCCTCCCCCAGTGCAGCAGCTCCTCACCTGCCCCGTTGTTATCAGGTGTGACCGCATCCTGCCACAAATCAATGTTTCCCTTCTTGCAGCCCAGACACATCAGATCCACGTGTTACCTGGTCCATGATAATTCTACCAGGGAGTCAGGCATTAGGAAAATATTTCTGACTGGGGAACTTGGCTGCAATTTGTCTCCCTGAAACCCGATTTGTTAGACTAAATTATCTACTCCAAAAATTTACTCCTAAATTTATTCCTAAACTACCTATCCAGTTGTCTCCAGCTGCTATTTCTTCCCAATTTCTTCTGTGACTTTGCAGACTGCTAAGGACTAGCCTCAAGATTCCTGTTTTCCTGTCTCACTTCAACCCTCTTCTTAAACTAGAGGAACAAGCATACCTCTTTTCCCCACCCATGTCACCATTTCCAATTTGGCAGTCATTAAAATCACAGCTTCTGGTCTGTCACAACAGCACCTTGGGATGAAGACCTGGTTTCTGTGTAGAGGAATCTTAAACAAAGCTGAGTGCAGCTCTGTTTCAGAGAGGCATTTTTTGATATTCAAGTAGATTTTTTATCTTTATTAATTCCAATTGAAAGACCTCATACACAATAAAGAGATAGGTGCTGTTGTCGCCATTTAGCTTTCCCTCTCATGACTCCCTTCTCTGGTTTCAAACTGCACAGCAAAAGGAGCTGCCTCCAGAAAAGCTTTTTACCTTCTGGAAAACTACAGATATTCATGGATAAGATGTTCTCAGTCAGTGGAACCAAAAATCTGCTTCATGTACAACCACTTGTCACGTCTGAGACAGCTTGTCCAGTCCCTGGCACAGTCCAGGGCAGAATTGTTTTGCTGGTCACATCCGAGAGCAGCATTGCAAGGAGAGCTCTGGCTCTGAAACAACAACAGTGAATTAACTTTCTTTCTCAAAAAACAGAAGTAAAAAGAAATAACCTTTTGCCTTGCCCCTCTGACTGGAAAATAATTTCTAGAGATTCTGTTCATTCCATCTGATTTTAGACTAGTTTTTTAAAGCAAATTTATCATGTCAATTCAGAAAACCTCAACACATTTCCAGCAGAAAGACAGAAGAGTTTTTTCAATCCTGTTTTTATCTCCAAACATGAGAAACACCAGAATGCATTAAAGAGATCACACATGAAATACCAAGCTTCCTGTTTGCATTTATTTCCATGTTTAACATAGGTTTTAAAGAAAAATGTGTACAGCTGCGCTGCTGGACAGGCAGAGCTGTGCTGCTGCCCTGTGTGCAGAGTGGCAGCAGCCCTGGAGAGCGGATGCTCAGAGCAGTGCAGCTGGGCCAGGGGCTCTGCTGGGGACAGAGGGCCCCAGGGCTGGGCCCGCTGCTGCGAGCCATGGCTG
This sequence comes from Daphoenositta chrysoptera, assembly GCA_013397915.1. NCBI lineage: Eukaryota > Metazoa > Chordata > Aves > Passeriformes > Daphoenositta > Daphoenositta chrysoptera. The sequence goes on along the minus strand of VZRO01006888.1, from coordinate 2,462 downwards.
GGGCTTGGGGCAGTCTCTGGAAGAGCCACCATCAGCTTCTGTGGTGGCCCAGTGCCACCAGCAGCCCCAGCCCCTCAGGTGCCCTGGTCTCACCCCAGCCTGCAGCTCGGCTCACCCCGCCACTGGATCGCTCTCAGGAGGGTGGGCAGAGAACTGGGAGAGCAGAAGCATGAAAATTGGTGGGCTGAGGTAAAGGCAGTTTGACAGATGAAGGAGAAGCTGTGCACACAAACAGAGCAAACCAAGGAATTCATTCCCCATTTCCCATACCAGGCAGGTGCTCAGCCATCCCCAAGACAGCCAGCCTCCAGCACACGTGACAGTGACTTGGGAAGACTAACCCCATCAGCCCAAATGTGCCGCATCCCTGTCCCCCAGCTCTCCATGCTGAGCACAGTGTCCTGGGGGCTGGGACATCCCTTGGGGCAGTCGGGATCAGCTGTCCCAGCCGTGTGCCCCCAGCCCCTGGTGCCCCCAGCCCCTCGCTGTGGGGTGGGTGAGGAGCAGAGCAGCCCCTGGCACTGTGCAGGTGCTGCCCAGCAGGTCCTGACACATCCCTGTGGGTTCCACACTGCTTCCAGCACAGATCCCAAACACAACTCCAGACCAGCGACTGGAAGAAAATCAACTTCATCCCAGCGAAAAATCATCACAACAGCTAACTGACATGCAACCACTCCGAAATGCTCAACACTGCTTCCATGCAATCAGTAAAAGCCAAGGTCCATGCTTTGATTAATTTTGAAGTTACACCCCCACTAAGGCCAGAAAATAGCACCAACAGATGCCTCCTGGCACTTCTTTCAGCCCTTTGCTACAGAAGCAGGATAGCACACCCAGAAGTGGAAGCAGGATGTGGAAGAAGTGGGTGAACAAAGTTTTCCCTTTTGGTGGCCAGTGGCTAGTGCATCCACTTGGCTTGTAGCTCCATCTACCAATGCTCCGTGAGGATGAGGAAGCTGAGCCACTCACTTCACCAGCCATGGACTGATTTCCCCTCTGCTTTCTGTCAAAAGCCCATAATTAGATGCATTCTCTAAGGCCTTTACAGTGTTTGTATAGTGAGCAATTACCAAATGTTACATTACAATTGTACAATTAGCAGTGCTACACTGTTAATAATGAATTTAAGACTTGTGTAACAAGACTGGAGGGCTTCCATTTGGAGGGCTTATGAGGATCTCGTTTGCATTACAAAAACCAGTCTGTGCACTGGCCTGCCAGTTGCTGACTTTGAGTCTGAACAGGGGCAGCATTTCAATCTCAAAGTCAAACTCAGTGACTGGCACCTTCTCGTGAGTGGGGAAATCTCCGTTCAGTCCCGTGGCTGAGATGGTGAGGATGGAAACATGTCTGACAGAATCTTGTGGAAGCAAATAAGGCAACATTTCTGAAGCAAATGGCACTCCAAATACCATTACAGTCTGGCTTTTTATTTTTCTCAAGCGATGTCTTGGAACCCCCAGATTCCCTATTAGTTCCTCAGAGCAGGTTTGTGGGCATTTTGTGGTTTGTTTAAACAACCCACCAGTATTGTTACAGTTCTTTGATGGTGAGAAGGTTGACATTGAATAAAATTTAAATTAAGGGAATTTTTTCCAATTCCACTTTCCCAAAACCCAGCACTAAAAAAGCAAAGAAATCTGGCCCTGGGGTTGTACTTCTCTCTCTCTTCTCTCTTCTCTTCTGTTTGCTTTCTCCCCTCACTGTTTCACACACCAGATGGCAATTTCTTCCCTAAAAATTGCTTGTTACCCTGTTCAGTGATCAGTTTGGGAACACATCCATTAGCATCAACAGGAGGCAAGCAGCAGGATGGAATGAGGAAGCTGGGTGGATGTAAGCTGCAGGAGCCACCAGCGAATCCCTCTCAGAGCCGCTGGCATTGGTTCTATCAGATATGGGGGAAGCTTCTGCAATTTCTCACAGAAGCCATCCCTGTAATTCCCCCCATGACCAAAACCCGGCCATGAAAACCCCACACAATTTACACTTTGTGTGTTTGATTTGCAGACTGATTTTTCTTTCAGAAAAATGGTGCATTTCCAAGCAGCCCTGGTGGGTTATGACTCATGTTCAAGGCAAACACAAGACAAATGAGGCACCTCCAGAGAGCTGAACTCCAGGCAGAGCTCACTGCCAGGTGGTCCAGTGATAAATAATGACTACTATTTAGTACAGACTGAATAAATGCATAAAACCCAGGAGAATAAGTAATTAAACCTGAAGGGGACACCTGAACAGGCCATACCCCACAGTACTGGGGCTTGTAAACTGGGCTGTGAGGTTCAAAAATGTGGAGAACTGGTTTGCAATGAGGAATGGTTTCTCTGACAATGTATTAGATGTGTGTGATGCATCACGTGATACATGGTTCACTGTGTGCCATTAATTATGTCATTTATTCATCAGAAAACTAAATAGTGTTTGTATGTGACAAACGGTGGCTTCTGGAAGGTGAG
>VZRO01006871.1:2086-40722 GCA_013397915.1 Daphoenositta chrysoptera | reverse complement strand
TAGAATAAGGGGTGGATAATGTTATTATTACAATATAGTTGTTACAATATAGATGTATTTAAGTAGTCTATTACCACCAACTGTGGGCCATTAACTGTTGCCTCCTGCTATGACCCACGCCTGATAACAGACAATGGGCCATCAAGAAACCACCGCATGATTCATGGAATTATCCTACTGTGAGATGCTCCACCCAGGAGGGAGGAGCCAAGCATTCCCACCTGGATATAACTTGGCCTTGGAACTGCCTAATTTAACCCTGTCTACTGGCTTCCCAGAGGACAAGAGCTACCACTGGACCTTCAGCGGGAGACCAGACATTCCATAGAATCACCGCTTCAACTGAGATACGTCATTTGGACTGCTACCACCAGCCTAACAGGGTGTTAGGTTGTATCTGACTTTGTCAGTGCTTTTTCCTTGTATTATTTCACTTATTTTTAATTTTTCCTATTGAATTTTATTCTGACTTGTGATCTCCCACGGGTTTGTTTTCAAACCAATACACAGTGATAACATCTGTGCCAGGACAGCTGAAGACAGATGGTCATTACACTGACAGGACGGCTAACAAGAAGGAAAAGCAGTTCTGTCTGCATGCTGACCCTACCAGAGAAAGTTTCATTTATATTTATGATGTTGACTAGTTAGTTATTCAGCTGTCTGTATCCTGTGCTTGTGCAATAAAGGCAGGGCATGAGCTTGAGCACTGTGTTATTACTCTCCATATTTTTGTATTGTTAGCACAGATTAGCTGTGATTTTAGTCTGTGTAAGTTAGTAGTCTCACAGACAGTGGCTGGGAAAGGTCTGGGGAATCCTTTGACCTTTCACAAAAGGCAGTTTGGGTACCACCATCCTGTTTCAGTGGTTTCATCTGATGGTAGTGAGCTGTGCTGTGCCATGAAGCCTCAAGGCCAGACCACAGTTCCTGGCTCTCTTTATTTTCTTCCACAAACATAATTACTGATAGCAATGAAAAATATTTGGGATTATTATTTTTTCAAGTACTAATTCTGACTTTCTTCTCAGCAGAGAAGATACAGCTCTTTTTTTATGTTGGTTAAATATGAAACCCAGGTCAATGGTGAAATCTTCATTAGAAGCAATACTTTACGCAGACACAAGTCATAAATTACTAACTGCTCTTCACATAAAAATATATGAAGAAGAGGAGAAGAGGCAGCGGTGGTGGCAAGACTGAACAATCATTTGGTATAGCAGAAATGGTGTGCCATTCTCCACTACACAAGGAACAATTAAATATATTAGAGTTCCTTCCACAGGATTGCTAAAACACATGGCTGAGGAAGGAAATATGTCAGAAACATGTAAAATAACAGTGGACTGCAGAATTTTTCACCATCTATTCAGTAAAAGAACTATAACAGCCCCAAAGAAACTGTCCAATGGAACGTTCAAGATTTGAATAGGACACAGTGAGAATTACTTCTTCACAGGACATTCAGCTGGGCTGTGGGGCCCCTAGAAAAAAGCTGTGCATGCCAAAAGTCTGCATGAATTCTACAGCTAATTGGTCAAATTCATGGAAGAAAAGTCTGTTGAGGGATACTAATTTTAGAGGTGGCATCTCTGACTCGGAGCCACCTTGATACTCTAGTTGGTTAGTGCTAGGTGAATATTCTGGGAAATATCACAACAACTGTATAATTCCCAGAATATCTATTGTTGGCCACTGTTGGAAACATGCTATGGTGCTAGACAGATCTTTCACCTGTATCAGTATGGCTGTATTATGTTCTTCTTTGTCTGCTCTGCTACTCCAGCATTAAACGTGCCTGTGATCAGTTTTCTCACAAATTTACTATACAACTGGGGTAATGGGGAACAAGAGACTCTTTCTCTGCCTTTCCTAAAGAAGACCAGAAGCTGAGGGGTGGGGGAGACTCTCCCTTCGGTGGCCAGGAGTTGCCGGAAGAGTAGAAAGAAGAAACCACTCTATCCACAGGAAAGCTGAAGGATTTGAACAGTGCTTTTTACTAGGGAGTCTTCATCTGCTCCCTATTTCCTTCTCTGTTCCCGAGCTTATATTGGCATTTGGATGAAGAGAGAAAGATATTACTTCCTGTACCAAATGGCTGCTCTTCTCCAGAAGGCTAATACATAGATCTCAGCCTGAACTGAACTCCCAGCCAAGAGAGGATTTAACCTTTTTGCAATGGGAGAAAATCTGGCTGTGATTCACCCTCACATTTTAGGAACTTGTAATCAAAGAGCACTGGTTCCTGGGGTCATTACAGATATCCCAGGATAAAGCTCAGTGGTCTGTGATAAGAACCCATACAAAAAGGTGGTATCTTCTGTTCTCTGGGTCAGTGACCTGCTCCAAAAACATTAACATACGGTCTGATTTAAAGAAGGTCTGAACCTCTAAAAGCTCTAAAAATGCTACACAGTGCATTAGAAATGAAATGGCAGAGTAACTCCCATGTCTCAGCCTCCCATTTCCTAGCATGGATATGCCTGCCTCACGAACAATGCCAGGAACAAGGTCTTGAGTAAATTATACAAGCACAGTTATAGTTACACAAATCAGTTCTGAACACTTGAACTCTAGCCACAGAACAGCTACATGCTTGGAGAATCTCACATTAAGACAGTGGCAATATATGTTTATACCTGCAGCCGGACATTACAGGTATCTCTCATCTCCCAGTCCAGGACTTCTAAGAACAGAACTTCTGAGAGTGATAAGTCAGAATAACCTGCTTTTATTACATTTTTCTTTTTATAAAAGGGTTGCTTTTAGAATATACCCATTAGAAAGCTGAAATTAAATTTTTTGTGACTTTTTTTACTCATCTTTCACAACACTCTTTGAATCACAGGCACAAACAGTAGTTTGGGAAGCATGGAATTAAAGGCAAATTTTCTAGACCTTCTATAGTGAGCAAGACTGTTTCTCTAAAATAAAACTTCCTTCCTAATCCTTCCAATTTCAGTACCTTGTTTCCTCCTTTTACAAGGGCTGCCCTTCAGCATTTCTGTCAGGAGGTGAAGAACAAAAGCTCTTTGACACAAGAAGGATTACTTACTACATTGTCCAGTGTGTTTGTCCCAGGCTCATTTATCCCTGTATTATTTCCTTTGTTTTTTGGTTTTTTTTCTTTTTTCCCATAGGAAGACACTCTATTTTTGTGCTATCACTGTGCCATGTTTGCACTATTTTTACAGCTCTGTTTTGGTGCTCCAAATATTCATGAGTTAAGGAAGAGGTGGTTGACTGATAATAAGGGGTTTTTCTTCTCAATTTCTGAGAGATTTTCACCAGTACTGTGGAGTGCTCACCCAGATATTCAACTGATGGATGGAGGGAAAAGTTAGTTACAGTAAATGCAAGGTGACATTTCTTTTGTTTGTTTTCTTTTTTAAATTAGGTAGTTCATGTAATAAAATCAAATGATCTAACACATAGTGAGCTGGTAACACAATGTGAAATTCTGCAAGAAAGATGCATGGTGGAGGCCACAATGACAAGCAGGGAACTCACAATTATAGTACAATTCCTCAGCACACATTCAGAAAGATCAAGACTCATCACCCAAACTTTCCACAAGTTAGCTTAAAAGATGCTCCATGTAAAGTATGCCAGTACAGCAGTGAGACCTCTATTCTTGTTTCTTCTCTATGTGAGTCAAAGAATCTCTCCCTTCCCTCTATCTTTTCAATCTTAGAAATGTCAGGAATGCAATATCCTGTTTTCTTTGGTTTTGCTGGGGGGCCTTGTGGGTACTTTAGGAAATGTTTAAATGCTGAAACTTTAATAAAGAGCTCTGTTGTCCAAGAGAACCTCAGTAGTCACGGACAATGAAAGACTATTAATAGCAACATCAACAATATGCAAACAAAAAGTCAGAACAGTGTTTAAAAGCTCTTTCTTCTCTCAAATGCTAAAGATCCTGTTACTTTAGTCTCATGATAGCCTCACTTTATTACTCTGCAGTTAGCTTTTCTGTTTGCGAAACAGTAATTTTTATTGTAAACACCTCTTCCCAGAAATTCCCTTCTGCTTTTGGAAAGACACTTTTTTCAAGGTTTTTACAATCCATCACAAAAATGTAGAAGATCTTATTTTTGTCCCTATGAAAAATAACAATTTTTACTTTTGAAATAATACAACTTTTAAGAAATCGAGCCTTGAAATAACCCAGGCTAACAAGAGCGATTTCATAGTAAGTCAGTGAAGCACAGACTGTTAGCAATTTCCTGTGGACGAACCTTTCACAATTACAAAATACCATGTTTTACTGCACACCCTTGCTAAGGCTTCTGAATTGTAATGAAAAGAAACAGAACAGATTTGCTTCCAGATGAGAGAGAGTACATATAAGTACACTTACATTCAGACTACTTAGATGGTAGGAAAAAATGTATTTAAAAATAAATATTTCCCTGTAAAACTTAACTAATGTTACAAACTTGATAAATGTGAATACATGTCAGGTAAACTCATTAGGAAGAATCAAAGCTAACCTAAAAAGGAAGAGTCCATATAGCAAAATGAAAACATAAAAGGGATGAAAAGGCCCAAAAAAAATAGCTGCTTCAAGCAATTTGCATTCTCTCTGGTTTTTTGTAATGCAATCAAAGCCATTAACTATATATAGTTCATTGTCTCTTTGGTCAGCAACAAACAACTTAGCAACACAACCAAATCAATCCCTTCTTCTACAATGCAACATGTTTTTAATTAAGAAAGAATGCCAGGATGAATTGGTTACAAGTTCAATAAGCTGAGACCATTCAATTTTTGGAAGTGGGGGGAAAGGGTTAAGCTTTTTATTGTAAACTTCACATGTTTTATGTTAATACAACTATTTAAGCCCGTTCTTGACTTTCTGATCCTGTCTTGTGACAGGAAAGGCAGTATTTGTTTTGTCTGATTTTTAACTCTCAGGAAAGCAAACTGGAACTGTCCAGAAATGTCTATCCTTTATTCTGACCTCTGCCTTCCAAAAGGAGCAGTTTAGGCATGATGCATTTACCAGAGAACGGAAATATGAAATTCCCTTTCTAATACAAAAATCTTACCTGGGTAATCATTCTTGTCTACATCTGAGTCTCCTCTTAGAGTGAAGCCAAATCCTGAAGGCATGGACTGGGAGGCCCAGGCTCCGTTGAGAACCTGAGAAGGGTTAGGGTTTAACCCATTACTGTATCCATTGTAAATAAGCACTTTCCCTCGTCTGTCTTCTCCTGCAAATGGTGCACCAATAGCAATGTCTGCAGGAGAAAAAAAAAAAAAAAAAAAAAAGACACAATTAAAAATTTACTCCCTGCAGGAAAACAGACACAAATGGCTTCTGCTACTAACATGCAAGAACTTCAATATTCTTTACTTCTGTATGTATTCTAGTTTAAAGGCAAATATACAAAATGTTTGCAGTGTCTCTTCTGTGTCAAACTTTCATGACAAGAGTTTATAACTATGAAGAAGTTACTGAATTATACTAAATAGCAAGTCCGTATTGGATTCCTCTACATATTTCCAGGGCAGTTAATTAGCTTTAATAAACCAAGATCTAATGAATGCCTGCTTCTACTTTCATATTCTTAAACAGGCACAATTTTTCCTTGATTTCCTCTATCACCTAGTTAATAAGGAGCAGCTGTTAGATTAAAATCATTTTCTTTTTCCAGATAAAATATTGTACATAGACAAAAAACATTACCCCCTCAAACATCCAATGTTTTAGAATGCAAAAGAGAACAATGGAATATCATGTTTTCATATGTACCAATTCATCATCTTACTGAGAAATAGGAATAGTACCAAGCCAGGAATTTCACAGGAGGTCTTAGGCACTCTGGAATTAAACACTTCAATCCTTAAAAATCCTGTATCTATAGCTCTCATTTTTGGGTTCTGATCTAGGAGCTGATGCTGGACTTCTTTCTTAAGCTTGAATTGAGTACCTGGACTCTGTAGCTTCACTCTAAAGGCAGAACTGCACCAAAGCTCTATGACTAGCATATTCAGTGATGAAGCAGAAGACTTTGGCTCTAGAGTCTTCTTAGTCTTTATACAGTGACAGAGAAAAGCAGAAATGTCTCCTGCCTGCCTCATCTGAATTCTGTAGAATTCAACACTTCCTGCCCAGCGTAGCTGAGGGTAAAAAACAGGAATTCTCCACCATGAGGTTCAGCTGGAATCCCATGGTGGGATTCCAGGACAAGCCACTGAGGGTACTCTCAGCAGTCACAATCCAATGGCTTATGCCCACAGGATGGTATACATATTTTGTGCACTCTGAACCCCAATGCAATTCTACGGCTCCTGACATGACTGATCCCTTGCACAGCAGCCAAATGATGAGGACATTGCCCTAGAATCTAGTGGCTAGAACACTGTGAAAAACAGCCCTCAAGTTAAGGAGGAACAAAGTCCATTCAGTGGGACTACTATTCTACAGGCTACTGTGCGAAACAGCTCCTCCAGGAAAAACTTGGTGTTGTAGATGCAGAGACACCTGCTTTCAAGATCCTTAACATCCTGGAAATAGGAAGTATGGAAATGCATGCAGGCAAAACCAAGGTGCTATTGAGCATGTCTAGAAGGCTAACTCCAGGTGTTCAAGGTATCCCAGCTATCTCACGTAATCAAGCAGTTAGTTTAGTTGTACTGTTATCTTGAATTTAGGCTGCCAGTTAACTTACATGAACATTTTGTTGTGTGCATGTGCTATAAGCATTTAAGAAAGAACCCATTATGCATTTGTTTCTTTTAGTACTTAAGTACCAGTGGAAAGCTGATTCTAAAATAGTACTTCTGTACTTGCCCAATTCTTTCATTGTTGACAAAATGCTCCTTGTACTGAGCCTCATTCAATTAACAAACTCCTCCAAGCATTTGAGGAGAGAAGAACCCTGCTTTCAAAAAAATGAAACATCTTAACTAAGTAATTAAATGTTATTATAGTTATAAAACAAAAGATATTTTTATTCAAATAAGCATACTAATATTTAGTAAAAAATGACAACATGACTGTCCTCTTATTGGTCAGCTTTTCATGATTTGGGTCTCAATATCAATTTCATTAACATTAGTGTAAATTCTCATGAATTTCAAAGGTGGTTAAATGTCAGAAAGCCTTTTCCAGCACTGCATAGACACTTGATATTTGCTGTTTAGGTATTTTTAATTTCAATGTTAAACAGAGATATACTACATGATATACAAATTACCGTTATATCCGTCTTGATTGAGATCTCCAAGGTGTGTGATTGCACTGCCAAATCTACCAAACACTTCAGTGCCTGACAGAATTTGTGCATCTTGGAAGAGGAATGCACTTTCTTGCAGGTACAGATAAACTTGCCCAACTTCTTTAGGCTTGCTCTCAAATTCTCGTTCCATAAAAAGTGGGGCACCAACTAAGATATCATCTAAACTGGAACAGTCAAACAAAAAAATAATGTCACTGAGAGACCAAGTGTAAACGACACAGTTTATACATTTTCTAAACAGGAAGCTGATAATTATCATACAGTCAGACTAACTGTGGTAAGAAGGTGCTTCTGGAGTCCTAGTCCAAACATTTGGTCAAAGCACGGTCAATTGAAGGGAAGGCTGTCCACAGATATACCCAGTCCAGTTTTGAATATCTCCATGGATGGAGAGTCCACAATCTCTCTGGGCAACAACTTCCAGTGTCTGATCATCATCACAGCAAAAATTTTTCTTTCTAGGTTTAAATGGAATTTCTTGCACTTCAATTTCTGCCCACAATGGACACTGAAAACTTGTACTTTGCAATTAATGATGCTGAGGTCAGGAATCTAACTAGGAGGGAATCTGTGTTACTAGAACAAATTCTGTAGACCTGTTCTGTTAACAGTGCTAGAGAGAGATAAATTTTAGTATAAAATCTAGTTTTTGCAACTTATACATCAGTAAGTGACCAAAAGAAGAAAAACTCTGCCACTTGACAGCAGATTTTTGAGTAACATACATGAAACACAAGTAGAGCATCAACTAATAGAGTATGCCTCATCACTGCTTCAAATAGAAGCTGGGAGACAAAGCCAAAGCTCTGTTTCTAAAAACACTTCTGTTCGATATCAGATACACAGGTAACTGCAGTGCTCATATAATTTTCTGTACTGAGTATTAAAGAAAAAGGACATAAACAAATCACAAAAATAAGATGCTTAGAGGGAAAAGACTTTCTGTCCATTATGCTACTCCAAGAAGAATCAGTAGAAGAACACAGACTAATCAAAACATATTTTGCATGTTGTTGTTCTAAATAGTCATATTTCAAAACATGCTACCAAAATTTATTTAGAGGGAATAAAAAGACCCTTTTATGAACTGTGAAGAATAAAAACAAGTGTGATTGACAGACTCATAACAAGCAGAAGTATTCTTAATGGATTATTCTGAGATATGAAATGATAGTATCAGATTAACTGCTGAAGGTTGCTCAAGGCCATATAATAAAATAACGTGCATTATATTCAGTGGACATTGATCATCTGTATTAAGGAAGTCTGTTACTGCAAATAACTAGGACAACTTGATCCCACAATATGTAATTTGGAAAACATATTCTCTTGCTCTAATGTGAAAATTTTTTCAAACTTTTTAAAACTCATAGAAAACTGTCTATTCTCAATTCATCATATTTCCAATAAGAAGCTTTATCTATTAGCAAACCAAATAGTAAAACTGCACTACATTGTTTTTCCCAATCCTTATAGAAAAAAAATCTGTATGATTCAGCAGTACCTTAGCTACTATTTTTATATCCTATATATAAAGTATATACTTTATATACTTAGCTACTATTATTTATATACTATGATTCTAAGATATATAGCACAGAATTGAGCACAGAATATTTAATCTAGAAAAAAATTAATTACATTGTATAATTCACACATTCTACAAGTTGTGACAAAATATTTCTAGGAATGTTATTTTTCTACTAAGTTTTATAGTATGTTTCCATAAAGGAAAGTGTAATTCCAAATGTCAGGTCAGTTTGTTATAGCTGTCCTATTTTTTATGTTAGATTTTACCCTATAGCATAAATAACTAAAAAAGGAAGGAAGCAGATGCTGACTTGACATCAAAGGTGGGATTTTCCTTTCACACTAAACATCAAAAGTCCTTCTCTACTAATGGAAGATGTTTGTGGTTGGGACAGAATATGAACTGAAATGGTTGCCATGAAACAAAAGCAACAACAAAAAAAATTATGAATGCTCTTTTTAAAATAAATTATTTTACATATGCCATGTACTAAAAGCATTACACAGCAGCACTATCGTCAATTACTATTTAGTACCTCACAGTCCAGATATTCCCAGTACATTGGGACCGCATAGAGTTAAGTGCTGTAGAGACCATGAAATAAAAGATGAACTTGGTCCCTTAAATATTTCACAAATGAGCAATTATAAGATTGAAAGAAGATATTTTTAGAGGTGATAAGGAACCAAATCACTGAGAGTCAGAAAGCTCCCAGCACACTGATGTAAAATAAATAGATACCCATATACCTTTAAAACCCTGGTACATAGAGCAATATCCAGAGTGCCTAAAATGCTGAAAAGAGAGAGGCAGACTATCTATTGTGTACTAGAATTCTGTAAGCAGAAGCCTAACCCAGAACACACGATAGACCAGGTGAGACAGGAAGTAAGCAGACAGGAGCTGGAGCTTGTTCAACAGGGAGCACAGCATCTCAGCTAGAAGTGCACAGTTGCTGGATTATTTTACTGGTAAAATTTCAACTTTGCTAAAATAAATGACAACAACTGTATAAAATGCATCAACAGTCCAGGGAGTATGGACCAGAACCTAGTAGCTAAGATGGCTCATCTTCTGATGTGCTGAGGAACAGATGGAAGAAAGGCAGTCATCTAATACACTGACCTATTTCTAAACTGGTTATGGGCAGCAGAGCCACCTGGAACACCCACAGCACTTGGTTTGCCTTCCCCCCAGGTCTTAATATGTACAGCCCCCACCAAGGCCTTCCTTTCCTCACCCTCTGAAATTTTTCCCCTTCTCTTTCAGAGCTGAGTTCTGTAGGTCAAAGCACGCTGCTTCAGCAAGTCCTCTGCAAGAAGGAACTCTCTCTTCGGCAATTCTAGAGGTTTGGGATTAGAGTTTGGGTTTTTTGTGCTGTCACAGCAGTGTACTATAGCTAGAAAGAAAGGATTTGTCAGCCACCCCAACTCTCTCTGATCATCATTTACTTTTTTCTGGTTTGTCTTCACGTGGGTAAAATAAGCAAACAATTGCTGCTTACCATACTTTATACTCAGTTTTGCCTCCCAGCTTCTACAGTTTAATTATTTAGATAACAAGCAGTCAAGGGGGTGTGGGGGTGTGTACTTGGGTTTTAAGTACCTGTATGATTAGTATGCATTTTTGTTGGTGAAGAAGGATGTTTCAATTGGTCTTTTAAACTGTAGGAGTTTGTATTTACAAAATTGAGAGTTCTGAGTCAAATTCAGTTCGATGTGATTGCTTTTAAAACGCCGTAAGAGTAAATAAAAGCAAAAGCCCCTGGACAGTAATATTAAACCATGAAATGCAGTTCAGTTTGCAGCGGTATTTTGAACTGGTTCATTAGATTTCATTACTGCACTAAGATGCTAGAGTTAACATAAATTATATATTAATTTTTGCTCCCACACAGAAAAGTAACCAGACAGTATTACTTCCCTTCTGATTAAAAAAAAATCTTTAAGAAGCATGACCACCTGCTGAGACTGTGTGCCATTCCTTTGTATTCTGCAGAGTAATAAAAAGCAGGAATATGGGAAATGTCAAGAGGTCAAAGTATGACCATGGAAAGCTTTGATATAGGCCAAATAAAAAAACCCAGTAAACAGTTTATTTCACTATTTTTATTGGAGTGTTTTCAGCCTAAATTGAAAGTGTTCTCTTTTTCTCTCTTTACTAGGAATGTAGCCTGTAAGTTGATGGCAAAGCTTGATTTGTTAAATTTCCTTGTGGATTTCTTATTATTTGCGATGGGCAAATAAAGTGGAGTTCAAACCATATCCTCAATTTCCCTGTTCTGCCTACAATCCTGATTTGGTACAGATAAAACTGCACAAGTCACTTTGGAATACCCACAGAACAGCTGGGCCAGGTCAGCTTTTTTTCCTAAGATGAGCCTAATCTTTGGGCCATATCATGACTCTTATTACAGCAAAGCACCATTCCTAATAATCTTGTATTAATTTTTTCAGCAAATAACTTCATGAGGTTTCTCATATAGATAAGGCCATTACCACCTCCTTATCTTTATCTGAATAAAATGCCTGAGTCTGAAGTGTTATTTCCCTTTTGCTTTTTTTCCTCTCTTTTACTCTTCTTTTCAGATAAATATTTCTATTGACTATATATGCAAACCAGCAAAGACAGACTACATATCTAATCAGACATGTTTATCAAGTAAAGGTTTTGTGTTTTGTTTTCTGTGGGATGTTTGGATCTCAGGAAGAGTCTTTGGAGTTCTTTTAAGATACAGACTAGGAGACCACACAGGCCTCAACAGCAGTTTGATTATATTATTGACATAAACTGTGGTTTTAGAGGTAGACAGAAAATATGAGACCTGCCAAGTAACCCTACGGTTAACAGGAAATAACCTGCACAGGAAATAGTTCAGTTCAATGAGAAGTTAAATAATAAGTTCCCTGAAAGTCTAATGAGTGTCTATTACACCTTAGATTAATGTTTCTCCACCCTTTCACATTTGTAATACATCAGCAGGACTAAATTAATTCTGATTCTGTATATCATAAAACCAGAAATTTTAAAAAGCTGTGATACTATGACAAAATTTGATCTCAGAAACTTGGAAAGATTTGAGTACTATGAAGCGACCATGGAAACTGTTGAATCTTCTGGTTTGTTGTTGTTGTTTTGTTTTGTAACTGCAATAACACTTTACCACCTTGTTACTTTTCTCTTCCCTTGCATTCCTCAGTCCTTGAAGGGTCACTAGTCACTGATAAGAAGCAATGACATAGCCCAGAAAATTATTTCATGCACTGTTTAAGCACCTAATCAGAAATGATTGCAAGAAAAAAAATACGAAGTAGACATATCTGAGATGTTTCGCAATAAGCAAGAGTACACTACATCTCTAAATATCCTCCTAGCTCATCTTTGTGCAGACTTCCAAGGCTGTGAGCTTCTGGGATTTTTATCTCCGTGCTAGATAGCTGCTATCAATAGTCTCTTACTAAAATCCTTCTAAAATACTTAATCAGACTTTACACGACTTGAAAGTTAACGCGTGTTTTGTTCAACAGAGCCTCAAACTGCCAAGTATCTTAGGGACATGATCCCCAAGTATCATGACCCTGGGAGTGGAGCATCATTCTCCCTCTGACACACACAATGCCTGCCATAACAGCTACTGAACATAGACACTTGTTGGTCCTCGGGTGATAAAAATGGATGGCCAACCAGCAGGTGATGGAATGAAGAAAGAAGAGCTGATGACATTGGAAGGCTATTAAAATTGAGAAATGAAGCTATGGATGAGAAGACTTACCTCTATGTGAGAACAGGAGAATTAACTTCTGACTTTCACCTGTCTCTTCCCAGTGGTAGCTAGCGCTGTTTATTCACCATTTTTCTACCTAGATCTGTTTCCTACGACTCTGGACACTCCTCTGACACTCTGCTTTGAATAAATATTTGGGAACATAAACTCACCCAAACTAGGCCTGCAAATACTCATGCCACCGTGACTGCACAAAGATAAGCCTATGTGAACAGATCTGATGGTCCTTTCTAATTAAAATTAGAAAAGCAGAGAAGCCAAGAAAAGCATTTTCAGGTATGAAGCACCTGAAAACCTACATTTATTAATAAATATCAGGCATTGCTTCTATTAATGTTCAGTGGAGCTGAATACTTTTGGTAACCTACCCATCATCGTTAACATCAGATACTGCAACTGTGTACCCAAAATAAGACGCCATCTGAAAATAAAAAACAACAGATAGGCTTTCATATCTGATATCAAGTGCAAAGGTTTTTACTGATAATCTTCTTTGTTTTTATGGTCATTAATACAAAAAAATATTTTATATATTCTTGAGACTATGTTAATGAAACTGGATGCTCTAGAGATACAATATTTCAGCCACATAGTTGCTTGACATTACCTGCTCACCAGTGAAATTCCGGATAAAGGTCAAGTCGGAAGAATTAATAATTGAGACCTGGTAACAGAATAAAAAGGAAAGTTTCAAGCACAGATGGAGATGCTACAGCATGACATCACTGCAAAAGAATTTGACACACTGAAAGATGGTCCAAGTGGCCAAGAAAAAACAATTATTTTTCTGTCTCACCACGGTTTTCCTGTATGATCTTGAACAAATCGCTAAGATTTCACGACTCTCAGGTTTCCCATGAAAAAAATAAGGAAAAGTATTTCCCTTCCTTGCTGGACACTGAACAGCAGCAAGTTACAGACTATCAGCTATCAGTGACTAGGCATGAAAGCATGCACTTAAAACATAAAGAAGTATATAAATACATATATAAATATATATACGTACACACCTTTTTCCTAAAAAATTTTAAAAACAAGTTCCAGAGACACAAGGAATTTGGGGTCCACAAAACTAGAGAATGTGTCTGTGGCTGGGATCTCTTTTCCCTCTCAGGTTAGTTGTGGAACTTTTTTCCTACAAGTTAAAAGCTGTATCCAGAAACGTATATTGTTTTCATGACTCTTTGCACCTGGATTTCAGTGTATATGCTTACAGCACTGAAAGTAAACACTGGGTATGAATAATCTGAACTTGGACTCCTCCGTACCGTGGACACAGCACTGCACAAAAAGCTGCTACCCTATGAGTGAGATTAGGTCTGATAACACTCGGTGGGTATAGGGATACTAGTCAGACTCAGAGCATGTAATTGTAATTGTGACTGCCTTTTGAAAACAGACTTCAGAAGGGACTCAGTGCTTACCATTCAAAACCCAAACCCGTAAGGCATTTCAACCCACCCAGATAGCCTGAGGGTGAAAGTCAGTGGCAGTTTTCTCTGATTTTAAAGTTTTGTATGAAAGAGATAGAAAATATAATGTAGCATTTAACCTTACAAATAGCTTAATTGCATTCTCACTATAAAAATTATAAAATGAAGGGCCAGTACATACATAGCCAAAGTTCTGTGCTCCCCTTGGGACTCCAGCAACCAGCTCTGAAAGGATAAATGATCAACAGTGAACTGGCTTTGCAATCTGAATGGTGCATGCAACATGTATCCCACGCCGCTTAAACCTTCCTTGATATATATATATATGTCAACTCCCTTAGGATTTTGATTTGTGATCTGTATCAGAAAGACCTGTAAATCACTTCAAGCCATTATTTCATAAGACTGTAGCATTCATTTGGTGCATTTACTTGCACAAAACGTTACACTCTGACTTCTGAATACACCCACCCACAGATCTCTTTCTGTTTAGCACCGCTTAGCTTAGCAGTAAGCTAAGCAGCATAATAGAGTTCTTGGTACAATTCAGCTTGCTACCTGACAGCTGTGGATTGATGGAGCCAGAATTAGTTATGGCATGGCATACTAGAGCACACAAGCTAAACAGAACTGTTCTTACAAATACTTCTTTTCTTTTTGCCTACCAACAATTTGTCTCATCCATTATTTTGCTTGATGCCATGTAAATCCTTGACAAGTTCTGCACAGTCTGCATTACAAGGAAATTTTTGTGAGTGGCATTGGAGGGATCCACTGAATAAGAGCATCAAACATGAGACCTAGCTGCCTTCTAGGAGTAATTTAGTTCCATGGTGAAATCTTAAACAACTAGTATAAAAATGATTAAAAAAAAAAGAAGGAAAAAATAAGTCCCAGCCTGCAGTCTTATGGTCTAACCCCTCCCTCATTAGGACATCTACATCAGAAGACAGCAGCAGGAACTTCAGATAACAGAGCACCTCAGCCACATGCTTGTACTGACCTAGCCTTCCTCTGTTCCTCACTGGGCTCATATATTCCCCTCTGATTGAAAGTGTTTGGTCAAGGGGAAGGGGAAGTACTAATGAAGGCCTGAACATGACATGGGATGAATCTCAATTCAGCCAACTATGCAATATTTTTGTGCCAGTCATTCACATGACATACTGATTCAAAGATCACCCATTATAAAACCTTGAGTATGCATTAAAAAAGAAGCAAAAAATGTAGCCTTCCCTTACTGGGCGTACCTCTTTTTACACATCACAGTGTTTGGCTCCAAACTGTGTGGTTTTTTATTTATCTTTGAATCCTTCATAATGCAGGACAGGCAAATTTAACTTCAGAGGGATTAAGCAGCAGCAGCAGTTCTGGAGAACTGGGTTTACTTGTGGAAATGTACTATGTCTCTATTGGCTTTGTGAGTCTGGACAACAGAACTGTTCAGCCCCTCAAGAAAGTCACCCCTTAAGGAATTCACACTTTTGTGTTACTTTAATTGTTACATTATACTGTCTAAGGGAATAATTGTCTCTGAGAATATTGAGTACAGATAGCTTAAGTCTCACCAGTGTTTCAAATGCATAATAGGTATGTTCCTGCGTAGAGATCCAAAATGAAGAATTTAGTAAGTGCATGGCCATATGGTTTTCATTCATGTACATAGGTTCTTACCTTGTTCAGAATCTCCAGTAAATTCCCCAGCAGCCACTGAGTATCCTGATTAAACATAAATTACAAAACAAACAAACAAACAAAACAACCTTGATAAACTATTTCTTTAAAAAAATATGCAAGGACCATCAGATCTGTCTTTTCAATGGATCCTCTGAATGCAAGTTTTCTAACACTAGTATACTAAAATTGTGCAGAAAAAGGAAAATTGTTTATCACGTTATTATGACTAAATTAATGGTAGGTCTGAATGTATAAGAAATTGATCCCTCTTCTCCAAAAATGAGCTTCTAAATCATTAATACTTACTAATTTATCTGAAAAAACCAGCAGGTACTATGGTGTTTTGCCCTAGTAGCTATTGACACAATTTAGGTCTTCATTATTGTATTGTAAGGTGTGTGTCCTGGTTGAGTTTTTTATGGAAAACAGATTTCCAAAGATGCAGTAAAGCACCTCTTGGAGCTTTAGTAAACCTGTGAGATAGTTGCTATTGTAACAGTAAAGAAAGACCTTTGGATTGTATCAGAAACTTTAATTTCAGATCTATAGCTAACAGTGCAAGAACAGGTCTTCACCTTCAAATTCCACTGAATCTTTTCTGTAATTATGTGAAGAAAAACCTGCCTTACAAGCAGAGACATGTGAGTATCATGACAAGTTTTAGAGATCAGTACTAACAAAAAGTAGATAAGGAGCCTTTTTTCAATTAATTACATATTATCTTCAATTTGACTTTTGTTATTGCTTGCTTTAATTGTATCTTTTAAATATCAGTGAGAATAAATTGAGTAGTACTGTACAAAATACCACAGAACTGAATTTGAATTTATCTAATAAAAATTGAAATTGTCTTTTAATTACATTAAGTTCAATCCATCATCTTGTAATGAAAAAATACACAATTGGGAAAATTTTGAATTTCTGCTTAACTATTTAAGATCAAATAATAAGAAGCCTAACAAGCCATTTAAGATCTCAACCTTCAAACCCTGTTGCTGTGCATCATTTTAAGAATGTTAATAATCTCACTGAAGTAACCAGCAAATTACTGATTTGCTGTTGTGCTTAAGGCAAAACATTCAAATCCTCTCACAGTTGGGACAATAGTAATGTAGGGCTTGTTTTCATATTTATATAAGACTCATGCTTTTAGAACATATTGCTAACTCATATAGAACTCAGCTTACCCATGTAATTGTCATCATATGAGGGTGGCGCCACTCCTGTTTGCTTCTCTCGTGCCAGTTTCCTCAGAATATCCTTGAAGGAATAATTTGCAATGATGTCCGCAATACTTGCAGTGATTACCTGACCTGGATTCAAACAGCTTTATAAATGAAAGGGACCTAAAAGAGGGCCAGATTCTATAAAACAGGGCTAGCAGAACACCAGAGCAGAAAGGACGCTAACACAGCACAGATGCAAAGAGTAGGTAACTTCTCTCAAGCTTTCTCCATTACTACGCTGGAAGTCTCAAGAGTACACATAAATCAATACAACAGGCCACTGAATCTCTGTTGAACCATCACCAAAACATCTCCAGACCCATTTCAGTGTGCTAATTCAAACTGAAGTCACTGCACTGTATAAATGTAGTAGACCAATTAAAACAATTTCTCAATGGAGAATTCAATGCTATGAATTCCCTACAATCACAATCAATTAGATCTTCTCCTTTAAAAGCAATGCAAAAACACACATCAAAGAGGCTGACAGTGGGCAAGCTGGTAGGCAGAGGCTGGGAATCAGCTATATCATACATGTAAGAACAGGTTAAAACAAAAATAACCTCTTAACCCTTTACTGAAACCACTTCAGGGTTCATCTACATGAGAAACTACATCTTAGAACCTACAGTGATGCCACAAATGAACTTAAAATACATGCAGATAGCTATAAAAGGCTGTGTTCAGAAACAAACAGTGACAAAAACTTTTAAAATAGTACATTTGCTGTACAAATACTAGCAATTTTTAAACCTGAAGTATTTCTAAGGAAAAAATTCAACTTACTAATTAAATGACTAATATACTAAAATGCCAGCATAAAAATAATTATTTGTATTTGTTTAGCTTCCTAGACAACCTACATCCTGGATTTTCATGGCTTATTTTTATGCTCAGTTGCTTGTTAAGCAATTCTTTTGATCTACATTTGTTGAAAATAAGATCAGAGACTAGTTATCTTAAACTGACAAAACAGTGGAAATCTAGAGCAATTATGCTTTCTGCTTCACTTCTTAGATCCAGTTAACCAGCCATATGAACATACCTTGCCAATAAAAACTACCAGGCCCGCCTACTATCAGGTCTCCATTCTACAAAAAGCAGAATTAAATAAAATTACACAAGAAAAGAATGCAACAAAATTAAGCATGCATGGGAAAAAAAACAATGTAAATGACCAAAATAAAATCAGAATCATGATAAAGGAGAATAGCTATGTTCAAGGAAGGGATGTAGGTGCATGGATGTCCAGGAAAATCCACAGTTAAAAAAAGCTGAAACCACCCTATGCATCTTCACTTGAATGAAAGCCATTTATTTTACCACTAACATAACATTTCAAAAATTGCTGCTTATTTGTAACAAAACAAAGTTAACAGAAAAGAGGGTGCTCACATTCAATTAAACAACAGTAATATTTTTTAGAGAATTACACAATGCAGCTGCAGAATGCTCAAAACAATGGCAATGGTCAAATTTACCTGAGGCCCTGGTGCTGTAATAATGGCACAGATAATAACAAATATGCAAAGTTTATCCTTTGTCCCACAACATTGTTTCTGGACCCTCTTGGCATTTAAAAAAATCTCATTCTTTCCCTTAAGTACTTTCACCCCGACATGAGAATGGTTTTACTCCATGACTACTCTGCCACCAAAAGTACCCTTATATAGGCTATTTTAATTTTTTAAAACTAGTTGGTACCTGCCCCACTGCTTCCTGGAAGTCAAGTAAAGCAGTTTAAGTGGGACAGACTGAGATGAAAGCACATAGAAGTTTTTGCCTAATTATCTGTTAAGATAGACTAAGTCAGATTGGAATGCTGCAAATAGATAAACAGGTGGTGATTGAGTATTTCTTTTTACTAATGAAACCAGAAAATTTGAAACTTGAAAAGGAGGAAAGAACTTGCAACAACTTAATAAAACTTTCCATACGCAACAGCGTGGGGATAAACTCACAATCACTGAGACAGCACTTGAGCCATGGGGATATACCACAATGAAATTTGGTCAAAATACTTCAGAAGCAGAACCTCACCTTGTAAAAATCTAAGCTGAAACCTGCTTGACAAAAGCCTTGTCCTTCAGGATCTGCATTGCCTGCAATTATGAAGGCAGAAACATTTTATTGATTTCACAGTGCTTGTGAAAGATAACACAGACACCCCTGGAGCTATAAGGCTATGAAATGTAAAAC
This sequence comes from Daphoenositta chrysoptera, assembly GCA_013397915.1. Taxonomy (NCBI): domain Eukaryota; kingdom Metazoa; phylum Chordata; class Aves; order Passeriformes; genus Daphoenositta; species Daphoenositta chrysoptera. The sequence continues at coordinate 21,625 of VZRO01006871.1, read as the reverse complement.
TGCCAATATACGTGAAAATATGTATTCTTTTTTAGAAGAGGCAGAGAAAATCAAGACATTCTACAGGACCCTGAACATGCAGCCCCTTGTGAAGATTTTGAAAAATAGGACCTGCTACTTGGGACTTTCTCTTTTCACTGCCAAGAAAGGACCCTTGAAACAACTACCAGGGATTCAGTTTTAATTTAGCTGGAGATAAAAAAGTAGAAAACTCAACAAGATTGTAGAATGCTCACCACAGTCTGGTCTGTCATAAATACAAAAAAAGAAGTGTTTACTAAGGTATTCTCAAAAAACGTTGACACAGTGGAATAGTCAGGATGGGTACGTGGAAAACAACCTTCCTGCTTCTGACTACTTTTATTTCTATTCTCCAAATCCTTATATAATTGTGCAAAGTTGGCATGCATCTTATGGCAATTCTATGTGTGCCAGAGAGCCAGAAGACTTCAGGAATAGGAAACTAATAGTAGGAATGGCCACTTGAACTCTTTTCAAATGATGGAAGCCTTTGGCGAACCCCTAGTGAGACATCAGTTAGTACATGAAACAGATCTTAAGGTCACCATTTCTTATAGATTCAGCTTCTTTCTGTACCTGTCCATGCAGGGACAAGGATGAGGCTTTAAAAGGAAGACATAGCAGAACTCTGTTTAGGGCTCTACTACAGTAGGCATAGAATGCTGAGCAAGATGAATGACTGATAATCTAATGTGTGGTACTTTCTGCAGACCTCTAGGTAGCTGAACCTGGTTCTAAATATACTCGTGGTTTATCCCTATTCCCCAAGAAGCAAGGCCCTGAGGTCGCTACTACATCCTCAGAACAGCACAGAGAAGAGGGTGGAACAGCAGTGCTAATGTGCACAGCTTTCTTCCATGCTGAAAGTTCTTCACAAATTAGCTCTTGTGGATGATACTGGCATGAGTGCTGATACAGGCTTGTGTGTTTCTATGCAGGGTCTGATCTTCAAATTGTGATCTTGTGATGAGACATTTATACACAGTGTGAGTACGAATAATTGGTTTAATATGCTGTCTGGTTCTTATCTAGATCTGTTTGCTATATTTTAAAGCCATGAAAATTGAACCAATTATAGCTTATTAGTATAACTGCACACATTTAATTTACTTAGTTTCTCCTCTTTCAATTAATTATACAATAAAGCATCCAATTGCAGGCATATTGTTTAATGTTGATTTTTCTTTGCACCCTCATTCAATGCAATAACATATAGTAACCTTCATTTAGCCAAGACTAAACAGTGTGAAGACTGAAAGAATGAAAACATTGAGTGCAAAATCAATTCCTTCAACACAGGACCATCCATATTAATACTGACTGTTGCGACAAGGTGAATATTCAGCATAGGCACTGAAGTTCTGAATTGCTACATAGCAGGTGCCAACGGGGTCCTTTTCAGGGCTGTCTTTAAGGGTTCTCCAATGATACAAAGGAGCACAAGCCTATAAAAACAGAAACACAAAACAGAAAACACACTCTTGCATCTGGCAAATGTAGTTTTTAATAGACTGTGTACAAGGATTCTCTGGTGTTGTATCATTCATATAGCAATGATCACAAGATCCTGACAGAAGAAAAGGCAGTACCACTGCTTTATCTAACTTCATTATAACCTGAAAAGCACACTGATGTTTCATTTATAGACCTTGGCAGGTGAAATCTGTCAGAGACTACAAGTCACATTTAAGAAATGTCACAAATACCCTCTAAATCTGCTTCACAAGTAATGTTTGCTCTATTACTGTTCATTGCACAGGAGCTGATCCCATAATTTAAGATGCATATCGCATATATGTGGCTGAAGGCAATCCCAGTTCTGTCCTGGTATGTCTTAAGATAATAGGTGTAGCAGCAGAACCGACTCCACTTAGCAGGAGATTTGTCAGGGTGTTGTGTCATACTGTCAATCACAATCATCAGAGTGTCTGCCTTCTTATAACCCCCTTGTTCAAATCTTCGTAGATAGGATACAGTTATAGTGCATTCAACAGTCTGAGTGAACAGCTTTTTGCTAAGGAAGTTTTGGCTAGATATGTCACTGTTGTCCTGGGGACGGCGGACAAATGACATAGACTTTGTTCAGGAAAGAATGGAATTATTTATTAATTTACAGACTGGTTTATATCTCTTAGTTCACTTGAATGGCGTAGGGCCATTGGTCCCTGACCATCCACCCCTCGGACATGATTGGTGAAACCCTACAACACCCATTTGAAAACATTCTTCATCAGTATCATAACAATCCTGCATAACAATCTTGCACCTGTAGATAGTTTACAAAAACTCTCTAATTGTTTATGAACAGCATCTGTGTGAAAGCAAGGTCTTTCACACAGACTCCAGCAGAAAGCTGGAAAATATCTCTGCAAGCAGCTATCAGCGTCCACATAGATACCTAATCTTCTGTGTAACAGCAGTGGTGTTACAAACTCAACAGTGTAAAGATAAACAATACACAACTTGTGTAGAGAAGCATTATCTTTTTTGAAGGTAATCCAGATAATTTGAAAAATAAGAATGATAAGCTGTCAGGTCTGCAAGTCATTCCTCACAGTTTCCCTGAAATTTTTCATTGCCTGGGAGGGTGAAGACACTACCTCTCCCTGCAACTTTGCCTCTGTAAAATACAAATAAATCCTTCATTCATGTCCTATCTTGTCCTACTTTTTCAAAGACAGACCTGTCTACCTCTGGCCAGGTATTACTATTATTTACACTATTGTATTAGCCTTCGTTCCGCAATCAGTACGAGCTGTATGAACCACAGTACTACTCAGAGCTTACCACAAAGGTCAAAGCTTCTGGAGCGATGCCTTAAGGAATAGGGACTCTTCACATGCCCCTACCTAGAGAACCATGCATATTAAAACTGAGAGCAAAACCAGAGTGCGGCAAAGATGAGTATGTGTCCTATGGGGTTGATTTTAGGTACATTTGACATCAAGCCAAATGGACTGAAACAAGAACTCAATATAATCATAAACACTGACTTAATGCAGCTTACTATTACATCTGTAGCTTAAAAAACAAGTTCCTGCCAGTTTGATGACGTTTTCTTTTTCTCTCCTTTCAGCCTACAAAGCTTAACAGACAAAGTTTTCCAGCTTTGCTGTCCAAATTTTTGCCTGAAAAGTGTTGACTGTATCTCAGTTTCAGATTCTGAGAAGAGTTACCCCAAATAAACCAAAGTTTGGTTAGTACAGACACAGCACATCTGTTGGAGATGAGGTTTTCTACTCACTTGATTAAGATTTAACAAAAAGTAGTTAAAAATTACTTTATTTCAATTTGTGAATTGTTTAGTAGAGTACAGAAAACAAAAAATGTTAATCTATTTTTAGAATTTTTTAGGATCTTTATATTTACTTAGGTCTGTAACAGAATAGGGTGATGTTTAATTCATTACCTGTTTCATTTCAAAACCCTTCTGTAGGTTAACCACAAGGGATACAATATAAGGGAAAGCATTTCCTTTCAATACTTCCTCCCTTATGTCTATAATTGGAAGTTTTAATCAAATCCCAAGGTAAATTTTTGGTTTTTAATTGTAAAAACTAATAAAACAAATGATCAAACCAATTCTTCTTATCACAATTACTTCAGTGCTGTTTTTAATGTAAACCTTTATGCAATTGGAAATATAAAATGTCTGTGTATAAGCAGCATCACCAGCACTCTACTAGGAAATAAAAATACCTGCCCACTGCTGGAGGCCTCTATCCATACAGGTAAAATGTTCAGTGAAACTGGAAAACAGATACTGCATTTTGACTGCCATCTTGATTTGGACCTTTTTTATCAGCTGTTTTTATCAGCATTTTTTTGCAGCTGTTTTACCATGACTATGACATACCTGTTCAAGACAATGTAAATGTGACAAAAGAGGTAAGTGTTTTCCTAACTGAACATCAACAGAGGTTCTTGGCTTTCATAACATTTCATTACATTCAAATACATTACATTCAATACAATTTCACTACATGCTGTATTTAACATTCCAAATATATCTTCATAATACAAAATACTTTATAGCATAGAGCTATCAGTTCCTGCATATCTCTGAAATATGTCCAGGATCTGTTAAAAAAATATCCTTATTCACTTCCACAGCAATATGACATTCTACTGCTTCCACATGGCAGTGGGATCATCTTCACTTGATCAGCTCACCCTGATTTTATAGGCTGCTTTCTTTTTTTGAATTATATATTTCATCTGTTTTATAATTCAAGCATAATCAGAGAGTTATTTCCATAATGTACACATAGACAGCTATTAAACATACAAATTTGAGAAAAATGAACATTTTCTCCAAATGAATATCAAATGCATAAGACTTACCACAACTTTTTCTTTATGAGCTTTGACTGTTGCCCCAAACCACTGATTTGTCTTAAACTCAATAGGTTCTCTGGTGCCATTGACTTTAATTTTCCTGTTGTCTGACAAAGAAAGAAGCAGTATGTTGACAGCTTAATTTTAAGAACGTATTACCCTGTGAGCTACACAAGTGAACAGATTAACAGATATATTACATTGAATCCACTTGTCATCATCCGATAGGATGATAGGAAATGGACTTTCTAGTATCATTTAACCTTTTCACTGGTCAGTGGAAACCAGCTTAAATTCACACATGAAAATTCAAAATAATTACACTTATACTTCAGAATAAAATACACAGGACTGGAATAAGAAATGCTGTGTTACCCCCTGCCAAAAAAAAAAAAAAAAAGTCTACTTGGAATTTATGATGAAGAAAGAACAAGAATCTACAAAAATAGGTGAAAAGCCCTAAAAAGTTTTCTCAGATGTGATAGAAACTTTCCATGTAAAAAGCATGTTCCATAATTCGTTTTTGTCAAACAAATGACATTTCTCAGCATGCTTATTTAAAGACCAACACTACAGATAGCAAAGGACTTAGTTTTTAACAGAATTACATGTGTACACACTGTCACAAGAGACAGCTTCTTAATGTTGCTTTATATACACTCTTGCAGATGTCAGCATAAGAGAAGCCATCTGGGCAAAGATTCAGGCCAATTATAATGCATTTCATGTTTTAATAAAAAGCAGACATCCCTTCCTTTCACCCTCAGTTCTCTGAAGTAAACTGATTTCCCATATGTTCATGAGCTATGCTCTTCCCTTACCAGTCATTCCTAATGAACTTTTCAATTTATACATAAGCAGGGCATTATTCCTTCCCCCTTGTATCTGCATTCCCTTATATTTGTTTCTGGTTCCTATCAGGACAGATTTCAGAAGACTCAATCCTTTTCAGTCACTCTAAGTGAAAAATAAAACCATATACTGTTTACCTTGGAATGCTAAAAAAAAACCAAGCAGTGTCATATTATAATTCTATGGATTTACATATATTTTTAAATAACTGAGAGAAAATACAGCCAACATTTTAGAAAGTCAACACTACTTGGGATTTGCCCAGCAGGAGTACAGGAGATACCTGAATGTTTTCTAGGATTTTAGCTCACCACTGAATTCAGCTTATGGTAACCTCATGAATGTTAAAAACTGAATTAGAAAGAAAAATGAATCATACTTGGAGAACAAGGGTACTCTATCGCTATATTTTTTTCCTAAGAAACATGAAGGAAAGTTTAATGAGAATGAATCTTTAAAAGTTTGAAAGTTCCTGAGAAAATATATTCCTTCATACAAGTATTTGCTTCTGTGCTGTGTTAATTACAGCAGCTACTATTGAAGTTCATGCTTAGAGAGATAAATTTCAGGAATATTTAGCTCTTAAAAATTCAGGAAGTATAATTTAAAATTACTGCAAAAATATAAATTTAAAAAATACATTTTACTGAAGTTAGGCCTAAACTTGTGTGGATGTGAGAGACAGCGTATTTGACACAGCACATAGTAGGAGCTGCCAGCTTCTACCTAGTTGTTGGCAACACTACTTGGCATTATTTTTTCCAGTGAAGTCAAACCCTTTCAGACTTTAAAGGTTTCTTTTTTCTTTTTTTAATGCTCCAGCAGATCTGAACATGATCACTCTCCACAGATGGGATCTTGATAGAAACAAAGCTTTTGAAGTTTGCAAATCAGCCATGGCCAGCTTACAGCAGCCAATACTAGCCTGGCTCTGAGGATACTTGTGACCAGTATTCTAACTTTAAAGGAGCTTACATTTTCAAGCAAAACAACATACTTTTCTATTGGCAAAGTATACCAACATTTGAAAATAAGTTAAATTTTAAAACTTGGACAACCATTTGCAGGATTTTGCAATCTTTAATTTACAGCTGAATTTACCAGTAAATGTGCAAGAACTGTACACACGTGCACACACACACATACACACACGCAGAATCCCACCCTATTTAGTGGCTTATGGAGTAGTAGGAATCCTTCATCATGTGGCATGGAATTTTCATTATAAAATAATTTGAAAAATATCATAGACAAACTAATTAACAATTAGCTTTTTCCCTAGATAAATCTCTTTTGATAGAAATTTTCTGATCACTTTTGTTCAGCATCCTGGCTAGAACTGTGGAGTCATATTCTCAGTTTCTGAGGTTGTGCCTTAAAATACAGTTTAGTCTTTTGTATGTAACAACTAATCAGTATTTCAGAATGCTATAAAATAGCTACTGCTTCCCTTTTAACTTCAGCAAAACAAAGCTTTATATACAACTGACTTGTCTGAATACACACAAGGTGTCATTACTGTGCCCTGCTGCAAATGTCCACTTCTGAGATAGTCATCCACTTACATCTGAGGACATGATCTAAGCCAGATCAAAAAAAAGGCAAAACCCTGAGAAGGTCAGAAGAGACGAATCATGGCCTAAAAGTACCTTTTTTTTTTTTTTAAAACAACTGTAAATAGCCATGGATGACCAGCTCAGATTAGACTCAGATTAAGACTATTCATTTACCCAGATAAAGTCCAATCCAATTTAAAAAAAAAAAATCTGTGTATTCCTCAGAACAGCATTATCTAAGCATATCTGTATCCTAATTAACACCATTATATGACAGGGAAATATCTCTCTTTGTGCTATTTATGGGCATCTGAGGCCCACAGGCTAAGTCCATACTGTACCTTACCCACATCTGTATTTTTGTGAGCAGCAAAAACTTGGTGCAAATACAGCTGGCATTCAAATATCATCTTCTCTTCTGGAGGAGACTGCCTGGTCCCTTCTAGGAAGAAGTCCAGGCTTTCTTGTATCATGATATGTGTCACTAGTGCAAGGATAGCAAGAGTACAAGGCAGCAGCTGGGCTGGGCACACAACGCCTGAGCCTGTCCACAGAAAGGCCCAAGGCGTGCCTGAGTACCAGCTGGATTGCTCCAGAGCCAGCCCAGGAGCTGTTCCAGATGGTCAGCAGTCTGGATGACTTGCAAATTTGTCTTGAGATGCAGCTCTGGAGTCACTCATAATTGTACTGCCTAAGACTGTATTGCAGACTAAAGCCCAGACAACCAGGAATATGCAAAGAGCAGAGAGATTTATAAATATAAATTTAGGTATGAGGACATCCTTAAATTGCATTTCAGCAAACCCAAAGCACCTCATTTTCTACTGCAGGAGCCATGACTCCTATACATGTACTGCCCCACAACCCAGCTTCAGAAGAGAAGATACAGAAATAGAGAAGAGAAGATACAGCTCTGGAGATACAGAAATACAATTATTAAAACCAGCATTCCTCCACCCCGTTTTTCAGTTGAGGTACTTAGGGGCTACTAAAGGGGAAAAAAGCCCCTTATATTGCCAAAACAGTAGTTGGACAAGTAGAAAAATTTGAGTTCAGACAGCAAAAAGCAAATCTATGTTAATAACAATAGTGCAGATTCCCTTGTAGGAATTAAAGCCTGAATCTAGAGCAAGTGCAAATCCATCATTTACACATTAGACTAAATTTGGTGCTTTCTATGGGAACTGGTCTCCTCTGAGTCACTGAGTCAGCACATTATAGACAGTTTAATAGGCATTAATCAAACATTTCCCTTACCAATATTTCTTTTTTACATTAATCAATATCTGCATAAGAGATGTACGGGCAAACACTGGTAGTGACTTACTGTGATTCATTCAGCTCTTGAAAACTTCAAGTAAAAAATGCAGCATCTTTTATAACTTGAAAATACTCAAATGAACAAAAGCAAATCAGGGTGGTAATCATTCAAAGGTTGGACTCTACTATCTTAGAGGTCTTTCCCATCCTAAATGATTTTGTGAAAATATTTTAATCAAACTTAACACAGGAAAACAGTGCTTCTAATCAAAGCAAAAAGTCTGTCTATGTAATACACCTGCAGCTCTTTCAGCCAAGTTTTCACCATTCTGGAATTTTAAAAGTTTTATGTCTAAATGCTCTGTGCATGTTTGCCTATGTACTGGATAAACACAGATGTCCATTAACCAGGCATCTGCAGCAGGTTCAGTTACACTCTGCCCTCAGATCTGTGCCTACATCCATGATGGCAAATCCCTTTCAAATAACAGTTTTGATATATCTGTGTAGGTACCTATGCACATTTATCATATAAAAAATATAGGTAAAATAAAATGTAATACATGGATTTCATATATTTGTACATAATTATATATATACAGAATAGAGGTGAATAATCACCTAAATCTATCCATATATGTATAAAATGTGAATACAAACATATAAAACAAATATTTCTATAAATTTATTCAGGTAAAGGAAAGGAAATATTCCTGACACAGAGATATAACATTTCGAAAGTTATGTACAGTTTTGAGACATTAGTACTTGCAGGTGTTTGGCCCAAAAAAGAGAAAAAACAAAGATCTATTTGTGCTTCATCTACTGTTTAATAGATAGAGAGAAAAGAGTGCCAATCTCCCATTTGAGGTATGCAGCAAAAGGAAGAGGGGCAACAAGACACAAGTTGCAGCAAGGGAATTTCTGAATAAACCTTAAGAGATTATCCAGAGAGACTATGGATCTCCACTCTGGGATGGTTTCAGAAGCTGGCTACAAAAGGCTCTGAGCAACCTCGGTTAACCTTGAAATCAGCTCTGCTTCATCATTAGAGTTCTGGCTTACAGAAGGGAAGAGGGAGAGGAAGGGTTTGTACTGGCATCCTTGCTCCCATATTCTAGAAGTGAGGGAAACAAGGGAATCTCGACAATCCTACCACTGTTATCACTACCGTAAGAGTCCAATGATACCACCCATTACAAAGCAAAGGTAACGCAGTAACTTTCACAGGGTCATTGATATTAGACCCTCACCAGAGAGACAGAATTCAAATGCAAAGTTAAACACTAGGTATGATCTAGGCAACTAAGCCAAACAATTGCTTTTAATTAATGCTGAGGGAAAAAAGGGACTTCATAGTGTTGAGAAACAGTAAGGATATGCAAAATGCTGTCATGATGAGAAGAGCTCCTTCTATATTTAGATTTATCTGGTTCTGCAACCATCTATTTTATTTCTGTTTTTTACTGCAACTTAGCTGCTATTCATATGAGTCATTTTAATTTAATAGAGCACATCTAGAAAGCTTTATTTGGACTTTCATTCCATGAATCAAAAAAAAAAGAAATCATCAAACTCAGTAGGATTTTTTCCCTAAGTACAATCTGATCAAAAACAAATTAAGACCTCAGGGCTTGAACCAACATAGCTAAGAGTATTTTTTCCTTTCTTTAGACAGGGCTGAGACTTACAAAAGAAACTCATGAGGGTCTATTATAAATCAGAATGCTACAAGTGAACCATGATGCTCCAGATAAGGTCTTACTAGCATAGTGGACTTAAAAGTGTAATCATTTAAAAGTACAACAAAGTTCTCTCTCAGCAATTTCTCTTGAGATGCAAATTCTGTTTTATAACAGGATTCTAAGTTTTCCCAGAATCTCACTATCTGCACAGCTAATGATTTTTTCATGTAACTAAATCTCTCAAGTCCCACAATACATCTTTTCCTTATGAGTACCTGGGTTCTGTTACAATCAGCTCAAATACTGGCCAGATTAGCTCATGTTTTTTATCAACTGCATGCTTGGCCAGAACTGATTTACATCCCCCTTCCCTGCTCCTCTTCAGAGGCTGTTCAGATTTTTTTCCAGCTAGTTTAGAAAAATATAACCTATTTTAAGAAAACTGGTTAAGTTAACCGATAGCAAAGAAAACACCCCAGTGTATTCTGGAAACTTAAGGGAAGTGGTATCTAAAATTCTGCCTTCAGGACCTAATTTAAAATATAAGAACTTGATGCAGTCTATTAAGTATTACAACTAAAAGTGACCTTTATAATGAGTTTCCAAAATCCGAACTATTAGCTTTTTACCAGATTTCAAATGAAACAGTGCACTTCAGGGGCTATTTAAGTCTGCTTCTGGCTGCAAGATGCTTTGAATGGTTCTGAAGTTTCCTAGTTAATCAAGAGAGGAGAAAGTTTTCTTGATGTTGCTCTCCTGCTACCTCTCCCGGCAGCTGAATGCAAGAGCATACAGCTGAAACAAGGACTTGGTAACTCTACCTCAGTGTTAAGGCAGAAATAGTCATTGTAAACCCATTTCATACAGAAGAAACTGAAAAGAAGTTAGCTTTGTGTAAGTAAGAGAGGAGAGACAGACCACAAGCCTTTAAAATGATGCCAACGCTTGTTTCTCTGTCCTCTCATTGAGTTTCAGAGTATCGCAGCCTTACACTGCAATGCAACCAGACAACTTCACAAAGTAGGGAAACAAGGGAGAAGAGTCGCTGCCCTTCAGTCTGTATTTCCTGGAGTAACGGGATACTAAAAGCCCTTCCATTATACTTTATCTCAGCTCCCTGCTGCAATGGAGCAGGTTAAAGCACCCATTGTGCTCTCAGGGGCAGTGCTTTGAGCTTCTTCCCAGAGCCTTGACCCTGGCACACAGATTTAGGGGGCTTTAAAGAAGTGCAAACATAGGACTGCGGAGTCAGTGCTGTATCAACAGCAGGAAACAGAGAGTTCCTGCTAAAGCCCCTTCTTGGCTGCAGGCCATTTCACTGGCCAACCCATATGGGAATGTCTGGTTACATGACCTGCTTATGGATGGGTCAGCTCAAATCCAACCTGACCAAATTTCATCCTCCTTCCCTCCTTTGCCCCTCTGTCACTTGTTAGGAATGCTATTTCATCAGCTGGATTAATTATTGATGCAAGTAAATAATCTCATTGCTTTGGAAATCTCTGGGTTAGCTGCTATGAAGAATAGAGATAGGTGGCCTGAGAAATTAGTAACCACCTGGGACAACTACCTCTAGAGCAATTTCAGTCAGGTGATGTGGCTTTTAGGAATGGGCTGCAGATACTCCTGCACCTCTATTAACTCCAGTTACGCCATCTTCTCAACAGGCTAGTGTAGCCCACATACATTTCCACATTAACACAGGTTATGCAGCTGCCCATAGCACTCAGACCATCTTGAGCATCCTAACACATGAACAATGCCACAGATATGATTTCAGCAGCAGTCTTGGTTTTGAGTAACATTCCTAGTAGTAAGGAGCCCAGTCTGTGTTTGACAGGTTGAACATGGCACTCAGAAATAGTCATGCATTTTTTAAAGGTTTTTTTATCTGTCATTTGGAATACAGTGACTATTTCCTCATCTGATCTCAGTCTCTGAGGAAAAATTAAAAGAGTAAGGGGGCTTCATAAACCATAAGGACTTTTCTTTTGTCATTTAAAGCTTACATGATCCACAAATAAAGTTTAATACTGAGTGCCACAGTCTGTGTGGTAACAGGGGGGTTAGCTGCACCTTGCCAGTGACTGTTGGGTGCATCCCTTGCAGTGTCATATCCCCAATCCACTGAGGAACACTGCAGTTGTCTCCGACCAGTGTCAGGACATCAGATTCAGTTAGGCCTGGCACTAGTGTTCTCCCTTCAGGACTCTATGGCTCAGAATACAGAATGACTTTTTTTTTAAATAACACTTCAGTTATTTTAAAAATATGTTACTCACATAACTAAACAAACAAGCAAACAAATCCTTTCAAACAAACAGCCTTTACAGAACGAAAAATCATCCTATCTCAGCACTGAACATCATAAAATTAACCTAAGCAAGACTAAGTTTTTAACTAAGGCGTCTGTCACTTACTTGGTTCCCTCATATCCACACCATGATATTTGAAAACGTTCAGAATCTTGACTAAAGCTGTCACAGAATACTAGTCAGTGTCCTCACTGTTTTCATTTAGTAGGACTGAGATAGTAACAGTGTTAATAGAAATAACATGAAAGCATTTGCAAACAAAGGAACCTCTCCTGAAATTAGGTGTACTATTATTGTTGAAACAGAGAAATTATCTGTGCAGTTACATATGAGTCTTACCAATTAGATGTCCACTTAAGATACTTGTTTGTGGAAGTAAAAGTCCAAATATCATCCAAGTGCACTCACTGTATGTTCTCTCCACAAGGGCAAAACATAGCTTGCATTGATTGCAACATACCTGAGCTTCATTTGTGCATCCAGTCCTCAGAAACAGAAGACATGAGCCCTCCTGCTCATATGTAATTTAAGGCAGTGACTTTTAACCTCTTGGATTTGTTAATCTCTTGAATTTTTATGTAACAGTGAAAATTTTAGGTTCTGTGACCTGAAGCAATTTCACATATTGAACTTTGGATATAGTATATATGAATCTGCTTTACTTTAACACTTCTTAAGAATTTAGAAGTCCTCTCCATTGAACTTCTGAGGCTGAAAAATGCCAATTTAGCAAACTCCTTATCTACTTGTTGGTTCACACTGCCTTTTAAGTGTTACATTATACTCTCCCTTTCTTTCCAGTTCCACTCAGTTTTTACTTCTGAACTTAATTAAGAATGCTACCAATTATTCAGTAGTTTTATTTCTTTTATCGTGCTTTGCCTAGCTAATCTAACTGAAAGAGATATTATTTAGTTAAAGCTAAGAAGAAAGTATTGAAAAATGGAAGCTTTGTATAAAAATGCATCAAAATGAAATCTTTCAGTTCTGAAGCAGCCTCTGTAGTTCTTCTGTTTTGTTTCAGAAAGCATTCCCAAAGCTTTACAAGACTTTTAAAGATCTCCTATGAGGCAGGAAGCATTAATCTTTAAAATTAAAGCTGCTACGACTGAACTTCTAGTCTTCGAACAACTTTTGAGTGTTTCTGTTTTGGAAGGAAGAATAATCTTGTGGTTTAGGGACTGGAAGAACAAGAAAAAATTCCTGAGTCAGTTACCAGTATCATCATCAACTTGCTGTATGATCTTTGACAACCCGGACTGACTTTTTTCTGTTTATTAGAATAAATATTAAAAATGGGAACAGCAATATTTCTGAGTGATGTAGGAGAAGGCATAATGAGTACAAGATGCCTGTAACAAGAAAGAGCCATGAACTGAAAACACCCCATGTATTTACTAAGGACTATCTAAGGATATTTTAGCACAAAATAGCTAAAGGCTTCAAAAGAGACTGTGTGTGACAGACTATTTTAAATAGTTTCACCTAGGATAGAGCTCATGTGGACTACTCTGCTTGGGAGAATAGTGGAAAAGAAGGAAAACTCGATCCTGTAAATATTGGGTTTGGGAGAACAAAAAATGACATGAAATACACATCCAGACATCAGCAAAAGGAGTCATCTAAAGCACATTGGAGATGGCCTTTCTGTTGCTGGCAATGAAGAAAAGGGGTTGGTACAAGCCATGCAAACCTTCCCAGAGTCCTTGTCTACAGAGCACTGTTGAACTGTGCAAAATGACACCTTTACTGCCCTTGGGACTGCAATTAAGAGAGCCAGGGACAACACTGCTAAATCTGCCTGTGTTGCCATCCCTCCCACATGGACATCTCTGTCTGCACAAAGGTTGCTCTCTGGCTGGACTTCAGCTGTCTACAAGTCAGGATTCTATCTATGGACACAACCACCTCGGGAAGACTGAATGAACCGCCTTTTGGAGATACCAAGCTGAATAGTTGTGTCATACAGTCCAAAGCCTTACTGATATACTTACTCCTCAGTCTGTTTGTGCCTTTATTCAAAACATAGTTATCTGCAAAAGGACGTCTCTGCTAAGAGTATAGAGTTGTCCCAAGTTTCCCTCACAGAAGTCAAATGTCCTTCTAGGTTTTATCACTAGACTTTCCTTAATTTTTCAAAACTCCACTTTAAAAATGCAACAGAATTTTCATTTGGTCTGTAGGTTTTCTATTCAAACTTGAAATTATTTTATATAGATAATACATTCCACTTCTGTTACATGAACTATCTAACCATAAGATGGGAAATACATTAATATTTCCTCATATTGTTTTAAATATGTACACTCAGGACACATCACAATTAAAATAAAGTATGCATACTGTCTATGTACATTTCCATTTCCATATATAACCAGATGCTGTACATAGCTTTACCTGCCCAAGTAGCCACATACACATACATGAACAATCACTCTTTTTTTAAAGAATGCTCAGCATGATAGGACAGTCATCCTGATCAGTGTTCCTAGACACTAACACAGTAATAGGATGTGGGTGGCTGGAGCTGGGAGGAGTAAAGAACTGCACTGCTTATCTGCAAAGTTAAGTGAGCTCTTCTAACTCATGCTTTCAGGAAAAAAAAAAGGAATTGTGTTCCCATTTCAATAAGCCACAAATATTAAGATTAACTATAATCTAAAGGTTAATAACATTTGCTTAGTGGTCAAACTGTCAAAGTCTGCCTAAATAAAGGAATCAGTTTAAAAGTCTCTGCAAACACTAGGTTTAAATTATTTTCAAGACCTATAAAGAGACAACAGAAAACATAAACAGCTTGAATTGTTTAAAACGTGTGTTCCCTCTAATTAAATAAGAAACATCTGTCTTGGGATTTTGGAAGTGGATATAATCTATCCACATTGTGCCTAAATCGGTTTGCATCTAGCTTCACTATTCTGAAATAAAATTCTTGCTTTCTGAACAGAATTAAATAAGCATGCCATACGAGGCACTTCATCCATCTGAACAGCCAGAAATACCCTCGTTGAAACTAACAGCAAAGACCAGAAATCCTGTTATTTCCAAGGTTCAGAGACGTGTGAGACGAGGCTTTTGGGGCTTTGCCTTCCGAACATGCAAAAGTGTTTTCAAAAGCAGGAATCTGCCACAAATACCCTTCCGAGAAGGAGAAGGAGAAGGAGAAGGAGAAGGAGAAGGAGAAGGAGAAGGAGAAGGAGAAGGAGAAGGAGAAGGAGAAGGAGAAGGAGAAGTCACAGTCCTGTTATTTCTCTGGGGACCATTAAACCCTTCCCTGCAAGAGCACATGCATTCAGACTCCCAGGAGCGGGATTTCTCCGGCGAAGTGCAGATACTCGGAAGAAAGCGACCCAAGTAGAGGGATCGCGGAGGAGCCGAGGGGGACCCGGGTACGGCGGCGCGACACACACAGCGCTGGCCGCGGGACAGCCGCGCACTTACTGGTGTTGTCGAAGGGGATCTGCCTGCACCGGGCGGCGGGCCAGGCGCAGTAATACACCGCTCCTCCTTCCACGATGTCTGGCTGCGTGGTGTTGGCTTTGGGAGCTCCCACCAGGACACTGACCCTGCGAAACACACTGGGATGTCACCGGGGCGATGGGGACAGGCGGGGGATGGGCGCTGTCACCCCGCGGGCGCGACGCCTCCGTTCGCCCACCGCCTTCCCAAAGCGTTCCCCGGGCCGGGCTGCCCCCGCCACCCCCGGTGCCGGCACTCACGTGCTGGGGTCTGGGATGTAGAAGTCCACCGAGTACCCGAAGTAGCTGCCCGGGGGCCCGCTGTACACCGTCAGCTTCTCCTCATCCAGGTTGAAAGCCACCAGCGCCGGCGCCCAGAGCAGCGCTGACAGGAGGAGCAGAGGGTGCTGCCGGCGGCGGGGCCGCCCGCGGCTGAGGGGCAGCATCCTCGGCGTCTCCGCGGCCGGCTGCCGCTGGCACAGCGGAGCGGAGCGCAGTTGTGCGGCGGCCGTGCGGGGCGGAGCGGAACGGAGAGGTGCGGGGCGGTGCGGAGCCGGGCACTGCGGAGCGGAGCGGAGAGGAGAGGAGCGGAGCGGAGCANCGCCCGCCGCGCTGCCCGGAGAGGCGCCCGCGCCCGGCCCGCGCCTGCGGACCCCGAGCGCCGAGAGGCTCCGCCGGTGACCCTGCGGGAAACGCCGGCTGAAGGGGACAGCCCTGTGACTGCCCAGCAGCTACCGATGGCTGCCTTGGGGCGGCCGTGCTCCCACGGGGAGATGTCGGAGTGTGGGCTGCTGGTTTCTAGTTGAATTTCTCTCGACTTCCAGCATTTTCAAGAGTTTAAACGGAAGAGCCTGGTACTCGAAAATCTCTTTTAGGAAACTGAAGTGCATTGAAAAAATGTAAACCTTCATCAGATTGTTATGTGGTTGCTCGGCATGGGCATTATTAAATAGATACCAAACAAACCCAGCAACGAAAAAACCCCTTCTAAGCAGAGGAAAGATGTAAGCCCGGGCACAAGAGTTCAGAACACGTTAGAAGATGCATTCCTCTATTCCTCTCGAAGTTTCTCAGTGAGTGCCTGGCTACGGAAAGCTTTAATAAGCTGAAGGGGGCACCTCGCACTGGCGCAGAGGAGAGCCTTTAGCACAGCTCCATGCAGGAGCAGGTGTCATGCCGCGTTTCCCACAGAAATAACCAACTGCACCTGGCACATAAATGGAATGGTGCTTTTAGAAGGCTCTTCTAGTAACTTCTTCGTAAAAGTAATTTAAAATGATGGGGCTGTATAACTCCTGTCTTGAACTGTTCTGCCCCTGCAAGCCCCACAATAGAATTTTAACTGTTTTTTTTTTAAGAATATATAGAAGAACCTGACAGCCTGAAATGCTCCCTTCCTATACAAAGCTAAATGTGGCACCACACCCACATATTGAGGGGACAGCATTACTTATATTTTTTTCTGGCCAACGCAAAGGTAGGAAGAAAAGAAGAAACGTTTTATTTTCCATGTAATCAGCCCTGTAGCAACAAGAAAAAAGAAAAGTTTTTCAGCATTTATAATGTCCAAAACAGAATCAGAGAAAGATCAGAAGAATAGAGAACCCATTTATAAACATGCTACAGTAGATCTACCTATGAAAGCAGCTGAGAGCAGTTTGTTTTGTTGTGAGGTTCTGGTTACTTTACTTTCGTGTTTGTTTTATTTCAAGTGCTTTATGGCAAGATTATTCAGATAAGACTGACATGCCTTTTCACAAAAATAGAACTGTGTGTTTATTTCCAGCGCTGTGTGATCCTTAGCTGTCCCTACAGGCTTGTAATATCCCTTAATTCTGCTTGCCTTATATTTATGCCAAATTTACTTTGCTAAATGGTGAAACATCACCATTGACACTATTTCCTTATTTTACATTGTAGAAGTATCTCTTAGAGATCCAAGCACCAGTAATAAATTCAGAAGTGAGGTACTTCTGAATGACTCTAGGATTAGCACCTACTCTTAAAAGTCATGCAGTTTTAAGGCAATTGAAGGCATTTAGAAGTTGTGTTGCCGTATGCTAAATAATAATAATAATAATAATAATAATAATAATAATAATAATGCTCTTTTTTAGCACAGCAATCAGCTCCAGGGCTGAGTGTCACAAATGTAGTTTCTGGGGCTCAGAGAACTACTCAGACTGCAGTCCCAAACACTGGCACTCGGAAGTGAGAAGGCAGCACATTCTGGTGCTGTAGCCGTCTTGTACAGATCCATCCAAAACAGTTAAAATTCAGTAATTAGCACAGTTGGAGAAAGGTGAGTGTTCACACCAGTGAAGCTGAAGAAGCATAAGCAAGAGCACTGGCAGTTCGCACCTGCTCCCCTTGTACCTGCCTTTCAGTTAGAAATACATGCCACCTAACCTGGTTGGTTTGAGCTAAATTTTAGAAAGTAAAAAAGTGCTTCAAATGGCTTTCTGTGCTAAAACCTGTAAGAAGGCAGGGCAGCATGAAAAGAAGGAATTGTCTTTCAAGATCTTTTTACCCCCAAGGTGTTAACCTACTGCAGTCCCCCTCCCCTTAATGCTTTTCCTTTTTTTTCTCTCTGTATAAAGAAGAGACATATGCATGCAGGATATTCCAAATCATTTCAAAGAGATAAACAAAAACAACATAAATTTTGCTTCTAAGGCTTTTGTTTCTCTGCACAACATCGATCTGTTCTGATCACTGGAAGCTTATTTCACATCTTGCTTTCCTCACACTTTAGATATGTTTGAAGTGAACACTGATCTGCACTGCATAAGAGGTAAGCAGCTCCCTCCGTTGTTGGTAGACTGAAGCTTGCAGTTTAGCATACCTATGGTCTGATAGATTAACTGCTTTGAATATCTAACTAAAAAATCTTAATAGGCTCTAGAACCACACCTGCAGCCAGGAAAGAAAGCTTTTATAAGAACATTTAGCCAAGAGTCTAAAAAGCATTATCTACTTTACAGAATAAATGAAAGGTCAGATGTGGGATTAAGTAATTTATGAAGAAAAATATAAGATTCATGGTGTGGATTTCTAAAGCTAATATTATGTGCAGTTGGTGATGTTAGTATGTCATTATGGTGTTTCCAAGCTTAAAAATAGATGAGTCAAATCTTCGACAGAAAGTTTTGCTGAGGCGAAACTTAAATATTAATATTTTGTAGGAGGCTTCATTATCAGAGCTTTAGTGCTATTTATGCTGTTATTTAGCAATGAACCTGCTAGCAGAGGAACAAGTATTTCAAGGAATTGTATGGGCTTTTAACATAAATCTTACCAAAATTAATGACAATTTTACTATTAAATCTTTTCAAAACATGGCAGTACAGAAGCTGAAATGTTGATTTCCACAGGAAAACTTACCTTTCCTTTCAATTGTTTCAGTTGTTTTGTTTTTGTAGGCCAGAAGCCTTCTCCCAAACTGTAGTTGGAGCCACTACATAGACAATATTTTGTAATGATTATCCTGTCACAAGACGATAAAATGAGGATGTGACCATGCTTTACAAAGAGAGTGAGTTTGTGGGATCTGAAATCAGGATGACATGCTGACAAAAGATGTTCAGCATTCCTCTTTGGACCTTACCTTTGTGAACATTGTCCAAGTTAAAAATCTTAGCAGAAGTAATTCCTACATGAAAAGCATTAAAAGTGATTTTAGATTGAACAGATTAAATCTTCTGTCAATCAAAGCACATAGTTGTTGCGGTGTGCTATGGCAGGTTATTGGTTTGCCCCATAACCGGCCACTGCCATCTCCTCCCCTCCCCTGTATTTGGTTTCTCCCTCTGGAAAATTCTGTATGCCCCGATATCCCCACAGTATTCCTCCCCTCCCACAATGCTCCCCATTGGTTCTGTACCCCTTGCCCGCCAGAATTCAAACCGCGCGTCCCTGGACCATTGAGTGTTTTGTATTCTCCCCTCCCACTCTGTAAGGGATAAAATACCTGAGTAACGGCCCCTTGGCGCTTCTCTGCGAGATCTTGGCACCCCAATAAATTCTCTACCATAAGAAGACCCTCCACCTCATT
>VZRO01006869.1:110374-126701 GCA_013397915.1 Daphoenositta chrysoptera | reverse complement strand
TTTTGTTGCTGATATACTTATTTAAGCCCTCCTTGTTGTTCTTGGTATCCCTTGCCAGACTCAATTCCAAGTGGACTGTGGCCTTCCTTGTTGCATCCCTGCATACCCCATATAGATGTTCCTATACACCTCTCATGTGCCTGTCCCATTTTCCATATCCCACACATTTCTTTTCTTCCATTGAGAATTTCTAGAACCTCTCTGCTCTTCCATGCAGGTCTCCTGCCCCCTTTGCTTGATTTCTTGATCATGGGGATACACTGGTCTTGAATATCGACCAGCTTTCTTGGGCCCCCTTCCTTTCTAGAACCTTACTCCATGGGATTGCTCTAAGTAGGTCTTTGGAGAGGTTGAATTGGCTCTCTGGAAAATCAGGATTCTAGTCCTGCTACTGCTTTGCTTCCCCATGCAGGATCCTGAGTTTCACCAAGACATGGGTCACTACAGCCAAGGCTTTCCCCAACCTTCCCATCTTCAACCAGTCCCTCCTGGTTTGGTAGTACAAGGTCCAGAAATACAACTCTCCTCCTTGGCTCCTCCACCACTTATCAAAAAGTTATTTTCAATGATCTGTAGGAACTTCCTGAACTGTCTGTGCCAGGCTGTGTTGTCTCTCCAACAAATATCAGGGTGGCTGAAGTCCCCCAGGACAGCCAGGACCAGTGACCATGAGGCAGATGCCCATAGAAAACCTCATCAACTTCCTCCTCCTCACAGGTGCCCTACAGTAAATACCCACCACAGTGTCCCCCATACTTTCCCAAAATCTGTAACAATAATCCCACAGTAACCAGCAAAGCCCTGTTTGCACACACGTCCTCCTCTATCCCTGGAATGCAGCTGTGTTAGAAACAAAGGCAGCAAGATGCAATTGCTGAGAGCAGTTTGCAGCATAGCAACTCCCCAGACAGAGTCAGAGCCCACCTCAGCCACCCCCGTGTCTGTGTTGGGGGGTGACAACATTTGGCAGCTGAGGAACAGCCCCCCGGGCTCCCCCAGCCTGCTGGGAACGGGGGGAAGCAGAGGTTGATGCCTCTTCCCTGAGCCATCAGGAGAGGGGGGAGCAGGAGGGGAAGAACAGGGTACAGAGCTGAAATTGCCCCAAACAGGGGAGTTGAGAGTCTGAGGCTGCCCTCAGAGCTCGCTGGAATAACCAGACCATCTCCAGAGAGGAGTGTGGAATGCAGCTTTCCTTCTGCTCCTGGAGGAACAGCCCGTCCCCACACCCCGGGGAGCAGCGGCCTCTGCACGGGGACAGGAGCCACACACCGACACCTGACAGGCTCTGCTCCAGCCCGGTGGCTCCAGAGAGGCCCCACTCTGCAGCACAGCAGTGACCAAGCCTGGGTTTCTACTGACTCACGTCTCGAGGGTCTCCAGTGGGGCTGGTCCAGTGTCTAACAAGGCTCCTGCACTGCTGTGGGAGTAACAGGATCTCTCTCTTTCCCTACTCGCCCGGATTTATGAGCTCTGGAGGAGTTTATCGTCTTCCACGCCTCAAAGTTTGGCTGAAATCAACTGAATTGTGAAGGAAAGATGGAGATTGTTACTGGGAAGAAAAGAAAGGAGGGACAGGCAGAGCTGTTGCACCAACTTTGATCTGACAACCAGGCTAAAACCCGCAGATCATTCCCCAAAGTGCTCCTTTTTCACAAAGTGTTTCTTATGACGTTTTTCTAACAGAAGTGTTCTGACTTTTCATTTAAAATTACACTTCCCTTAGAAAAAGTGCCCTAAGAAAGGTTAAATAACCCCTCAACAGCTGACATGCAACATGAAAATAAAAATCAGGAAAAGGGAAAAGGGTCATTAACACTTGTATTTAATTGCAAAAAGTAAAAACTTTTTTATTCTTCTTACATACAAATCTCATTTATTTACACACTTTACAGGCTTTTCTCAAGTATTTACAAAGTTTGCAATATATTAAATTAGGACCATCCATAAAATTCTGCATTAAGTGCATATTTACATTCTTTTTTTTTTGAATCCATCACTGAATTTAGTGTTCAACATTGAAACAGTCTTTATGCATATATAGCTTTACTTCCCAGCACCCCTGAGCCTTTAGAATGTGGCTCCCCTCCCAAAGACAAGGAGATAATGCTAAAAATTAATCACCTGCCATTTGTTTGAATCTCCAAAGCAAAGGGAAGTCCAGCATCTCCCTTGTCTAACTCAGCAGGACACTAAATCTGCCCTTTACAAGGAGGAGGTTCCTGAAGTGGAGGATATCGAGTTCTACCTATAAAATTTACCAAGAGGAGAAAGTTTGGTTTGCAGGAAGCAAAAGCTCTTTGTGCACCCACTGAAATGGCCTCACCCCAGGAAGTGTTCGGTTCTCTTGAGGGCCACAGGGCTGAACGTGGACCTGGGGCTGGGGTGAGTGGGAACTTCCCTCCTGGAGCAGCATCACCCAGGTGAACAAGGGGGTTTCAAGGCAGGAGGATCCCCTTTCTGAGACACTGGTGTTTACAGAGCTCACATCTCTACCGTGAGGTGCTCTCCTGCTCCCCAGCTCCTCCTGCTGCTGCTGGAGCCCGGGAGGCCATGAGGGAAGGGAGGTGCTTTGATCCAGCCCAGACAAACCAGCTTCTCCTCCAGAACATTGCAAAAACAGGCCTGGTGGGAGAAGCTGAAGTCTGGAGACTCACGGGAAATCTGACTCAAAGCTCTCCAGGGCCTTGCAAAGGGACCCCTCGGGGGAATCAATGTGTGCAATAACAGTGGGCAGGGAAAAAAGGAAAAGGAACAAAGAAAGCAAAAAAAAGAATCAATAGAAACTGTCAGCTTGGCTCCCGTGGGGGCTGCTGATTTCCTGGTACTGAAGTAAATCATAATAATCTTTTCTCCTCCTTTCAGTTACCCTGAGTTCAGGACTGACTGACAGCACTGGTCAGTGACCCCTGCTTTGGGGAGCAGCTTTAAACCACGACCCTCCTGCCCAGCTGACGGGGACAGCCCGTCCTTCCAGCCTGGCAAGTGCAGAGGTGACCCCTCCTCACCTCTGCCTGCTGGGCTCGTGGGTAGTACCGATTTCTGGTGTGATTTCAGAGCAGCTTTGCAGCCTTCGGGATGTGGGGTGAGGAGGAATCCAGCTCACAGGCAACATGCTCTGAAGCACACAAAGGGATTTTAAAATGTATTAACGGGGAACCCGTGTGAGCTGGCCAGGGTGGGAGTGGGAGATTGTCCAAACCAGCACAGAGTGCCAATGGGGAGCTGAGGTGAGGGAGACCACGGTGGGACACCCTCTCTGTGACTCATCTGATCATGGCTGTCACTGTGATACCTCAATAGCTGCAGGAACAGCCCTGTTTCCCCCCAGTTCCACCTCAGCAGGCCACTTAGGACCACCAGGCTCTCTAGGGAAGTCCTGCAGCCTTTCCAGGGACTCTGTGAAGCTGGAGCTCTGGATGTGGAAGATGACCAGGGATTAACTGCAGCTAAAGGTATCAAAACCTCCCTTTGGCCATCCCAGTTTTGCCAGTGAGGCCTCACCTCTGGGTTTCCCACCGTGGCTCCTCGCCCGCCCTGGGATGTGGAAGGTGTGAGCACCACTCCTCTGGCAGCTGGAGACGGGAGCTGCTCTGGAAGCTGTGCTGCAGACTGGGGCTCTGCACTCCGGCCAAAATCGGCTCTTTATCAGCAGGAGAACTGCCCTCCTGTTTTAGTTTAGCAGCTAATTCCTTACAGCTTTTGGAAGAGGAAGAGAAAATATACCGGAGAGCTTAAAAACAAATGATGTAAACTCCGAGGGGAGCGAGGCTGGGACATATGCAATGTATCGCTGAGACAGAGCTGGAAACTTATGCAGAGCCCATAAAGTGCACTTGGAAGGCTGCTCTGCAAACAGGCCAGACTCACCAGCTCCTGTCCAACCAGCTGCAACTCTTTGAGGAAGGGAGAAGCACTACGTGAGAACACTTCTGCTAAACAGGCACAAACCTGCCCTTTCCTCCCCCCTCCTCCCCCCAGTCCGAACAGCAACTGTAAATAGATCCATTTTCTCTGCTTCTTCCCGAAAGAGCCAGACAGCCACAATGGCTTAAGTGTGACTCTCAAAATCCAGGCATTTCACAGACACTTGGGAATTGTCTCCGCAGCTCTTGTACAAGTTACAGTCAAGGACACTTAGCAGTGACGGTGTCACCGAACCGCCGCAATCTCAGCAAGAATGGCTCCAGCAGCATCTCTGAGCAAATGCTTTACAAAAATGGGTCAGATACAAAACCAGTAAGAGGTGAAGTAACCTTGTCAGCCTTTGAATTTGATTTGAAAAGCTGCCAAAGTGTAAATAGCAACAGTCACTAATGAGGCCCTAATTCTGCCATCACCGAGCTCCCAAATTTCCATTAACTAAGACCCAGGCTTTAAGAGGAGGGAGGGGGGGTGGTGTGTGTGTGTCTTGGCATGTACAAGATTGCATGTAGTGTCATGAGTGTGAAATACACTCCAAGTAGTGAGAATACTAAGTTTTATTAGTCCAATTCCCTTTAATATTTTGTAACAAATTATATTAGTCCTTTTCTATCTTGAGAGAGACAGACTCTCCCCCTTTGGTTCTACTAGATCTGGTGTGTGTCCGGCACTGAGGGCCATGCACAGACTGACACAGGTGCTGGGCTTGTTCTCATTGTTTTGACAGGAGAAAAACAAGGGTTATGCATAGAAATGATTGTAGTGTCAAGGCCTCAGACTAAATTCTTTGGAGCAGGAACTGTCCTCTGCCTTATCCTTGTACAGGAGCCAGACGTGGTCATCCCACTTGGCAGCTTTTGTCAGTCCCTAATCAGATTAACACGATGTTTGCTCCCATTCTCCTCAAAAACAAAGGCTGGACAGACATTTTCCCAATCTGTCATTTTACACGTACCTAAAATATTTACAGAGAAAAAGGCTCTTGCTCCTGAGAACAGAGTTAACTCGCTGTCAACCAAAACCCCTCCCAACTCCTTATTAACAAGTGTGAGAGTATGTCCTGAACTCCAGCCCTGGCCTGTGAGTTCAGCTTGACACATCTGTAAGTGATCTTCAGCAGTGGGATCAGACCCAAAGGATCAGACTTGGAAGGGACCAGAGCATCCGCAGCCTGCAAGCACCGAACCCGAGCCTCTCTCAGGGCACTGGAGACAGCACTGCTCCAGCAGCAGGAAACACGCAAAGGCAGCTTGGAAAGGACCCAGGAAAAACCAACGTTCATTCTGAAGACAGAGTTCCAGGTCTGGAAGGAGTCAATGGAAAAATATGCCAGGGAAGAGGGAGCTTTCAGGTGCTCCCAGAGGTACCGTGGGCTGGGGATGCAGGCAGTGCCTCCAAAAACAAGGAGCAGCTGAAAATGGCTGTGCAGTCCTTGGTGTCTGAGGTGAAAGTTGGACAGAGCTGCTCTGCTCCCAGCCCCAGCTCCATCCAGAACTCCTGCACTGCCAGCATCACTAACACATGTGCCGTGTCAGTGTTTTTGCAGGAAAGGAAGTGGAGGTGAAGAAAAGCACAATTACCATTTGACTCACTCACAACCTGCTGATGGAGAGCTGCAGAAGGGTGATCACAACACAGGCCTGAAGGGATTATTTTGGTAAAAGAAGGAGGAAGTGGGTGAGAGTTTCTGCCCTCAGGCTCAAGGCTCTCCCCAGCCTGGGAGCAGGAGCAGATCGGCTCTGCAGGGCTCACGAAGCTGCGGACGTGAGGGAGAGCTGGGTCACATCATCAATTCATTCCCTTTATAGAACTGGCCTGACTACACAGGCTCAAAGCTTCCTCCTCAGGAGGAATGTACACAGAAATGTCACACACCCCTTCCACTCCCAAACCCCCCAGGAAGTTTCAGAAGTGCCATAATCCACAAAGAACACAAGGTGAATCTCATCCTGAGAAATCCATCTGCTGCTCCTGGAAAAAAAACCCTTTGCTGCAAACCCAGGGCTTACCTGAGGGGACAGGGAGGGTCATAAATAGCTTGAGCTTCTCCCAAAATACATTTGAGGAAAGGCAAAGAATTACCTCAAGGGTCAGGAAAATAGTCATTTTTAAACACTGTAAACATGCAGGGTGGCAAAGCTGCCTGCCCCAGTTGCCCCGGCTCGCTCCTCTCAAGACGTTGCCTTGGCTTCAAAGCTGAAAGTCTTCTTGTCCTGGGAACAGCTCTGTTTTCCCACCCCACCATCCTTAGCTGGCAGCTCCATCACAAATCACCGCTGGCTCTGTCCCTCTGGCCATGAAGCTCATTGTCCAGTGATCTGTGCTGGCATAACCTTGGGAAAAGGCAATGGAGAGGCTCTGTTAGATGAGCCCATCCTTAATGAGTGCTCCCATTTCCCATGAAGGGATGTGGTCATGCTGGAGCTCTTTGGAAAGACACTTCCCTCAGCGGGCACGGGGTTTGTAATACCCATTGTGTACCCACACTGCTCAGCTTTGACACTGAGCACCTCATGGTACCCCAGTGCTGGTGTTCCAGGCCACAAACTCCCAGTGCAGAAGGATCACTCCCTGTGCTGTGACAAGCAGGCACACAACAGCCTGGAGGTGACAATGGCACACACCAGTCTGGAGGTGACAAGGGCACAAACCACCACCCCAAGGTGTTACACAGAAAAGATCCAGCTGGAAGCAGTCTCCCCATTCCAAGGGCTCTCCCAGTCCCTGCACACCCCAGCTCTGGTACTCACCCAAATCCCCAGCTTCCAGCTCCACCTTGAACACCTCACAGTGTCCTCTGCACGTGTCCAGAGGTGCAACAGTCAGGGTGAGTTGCCCACTTCCAACAGCAAAGAGGCTGTGCAGGCTGTAGCTCTAGGATGGGAGGAGAGGATTTCAAAAGCCTGGCCAGCTTTCCTTGGCTCTGTCTGCCCAAAGCAGGGACAAGCCACTGCCCTGCAGGCAGGTGAGACAGAGCAAACGACACGTTTGCTGCTCCCCCAGCTACCAGCAGATCACAGAATCATAGCTGAGGTCAGCTGCATACAAGGGTTCTCCTCTCCTCCAAGGCAAGGCAGGCCCTGCACATCTCCAAAACTCAGGAAAACACAAAGGAGGAGATCAGGTCAGAAGCCTGAAGTGTCTCAGAATGAGTGAGACTCACTGCCAGGAACAGCTCCTAAAATGCAGCTCTTAAATAAATTCTGCCCAACTATGCACAAAAAGACCTCACCAGCTATAGAGCAAGGCCAGACACATGAATGGAGCAGGCAAGGGGTGTTGGAATGAGATTATCTTTAAAGTCCCTTCCAATCCAAACCATTCTGGGATTTATCCTCTGATTCTGTGACATCTCCAGCTGCCAAGGGAGATGGGCACAGGGTATCTCCTGCCCCAAACTAGACACAGCTGCTGGGAGGCACAGCCAGCTTGAGATGCCACTTTACATAGGGATGGACAGAACTGATACAACCCCAAATGCTCCTTTTCAGGATTCTATCAGCTAAAAATACCCTGCAAATCCCACAAAAACTCGGAGCTGCTGGGAGACAACTCACAGACAGGAAGAGAATGTCTCTGGAATGAATTTCTCACCTTATTCCCCAAGTCTGGATGGCGGATGAGGAAGCAGCTCTCCAGGGACACTGTCTTGGGGAAGGACAGCAAAGAGGAAGGGGGGAAAAATTCCTGCAGAATCCGAGATTTATTCACAGGCTTGTTCCTAAACAAACCAACCCATGTTAAAGAATTACCATACAATGATAATGTTTGCATTTAAAAGCTACTTTCCAGATAAAATTCTTCCCAAACATTCATGCTTGATAAACAGCCTGACAGACTAGCCCTGGGAGGCAGGAGCAAAATTCAGCCTCAGCCTCTAAACCTGTGCTCCTTCCCACTTTCCTTTGGGCTCCTGCACCAGGACCATGTAAAGAGGGAACAAACAGATCCTGATGGATACCTAAACTTCATTTCCCTCCTCTTTTCGGTTAAAATGATCCAAGTCATTGACCAGATCCATTAATGACAAAAGGTGCAGAGAGGTGGCATTGTATACAACCATAACTGAAACCACATGGTGAGGCAGGGGGATCCAAGGCTATTCTCTAGACCAGGAAATGTAACTGGAAAAGGCCAGGTGCGGCTTGCTATTTTTACATCCCTGTCTAGGAGCCTGATGTGATTAATTCTTCTGTACCCTTACCATCCCTCTACCTAAGAGAGACCGTAGAGAGCTCTGAGTTGTTCACATGTCTTGTTCACACTAAAGGCTTTGGCAAAGAGCTTTTGGCTATCAGGGGCAGGATTAGAGCTGGCCATATTTTCTGCACAAGACCAAACACAAATTGGAGGATTCTTTGACTTTCCATTACTTCTCAGTGTTTGCAGCAGTCATGGCATCTCTTTTCAGTCAGCACCAGTGGTGGAGGATTTCCACTGGGCAGACAGAGGTGATAGAAATGTGAACCAGTTACTTCAGGTGATCAGATCACAGCCCAGATGATTTACAGCCTGAAGAACAGGACCAGGCAGTCACTGGGATAATTTTATCTTGTAAGGGTGATGCCTTAGGTTTTAGCAATACCTGGAGACCAAGCCACAACTCTCCATTTTTAGTGCAGAAGTCTTGTCCTCAGAACAAATCAGTGCCAGCAAGCAGAAGCAGCCTGTAACCCACTCCTGTTCTCCTTCCCTCCAGTTCAAGTGCAACTTGCAGGCACTGGTGGTTCACACAGAGCCTGAGCATCCCTGCAGAAAGGATGTGTCCATCCATCACATGTTTTGTCTGACTCACCAGGGAAAGAAAAATGGGCAGCTCCACAATTCAGCTGAATTTTCTTCTATTATAACCTCTGCCAGTTCTGGATCTTGAGACTGAAAATGCTTCAGTTCTTCATAAGAGAGATGCTGCCCTGTCTTAAAGAACATGAAACAAAGATAAAAGCTGTGCCCCTAGGGTTGCTCCCTGCTCCCATTTCCCTCCCACTAGAAAACAACCAAGAGCAACAGCCACACAGATTGCCAAGTGTCCAAATACAAAGATCATTAGTCAGAGGAACAATGCAGGGAGCTGTCTCCTCCCACATCTTCACACTGGGGTGAAATGTCCTCTCAGACACGTCCTGAATGAGCAGTTTGAGTAAAAATACTGGGCAGGGGTTTCGGGCTCATGCTGTTCGAGAGTTTGGACTCATCACCCAGCCTCACAAATCTCTGCTTTACCTTGATTAGAAAAGGCTGATGTCTCTGGAGCTTTTCTGATAGCTCTCTGAAGTCTGTCACTATCTGAAGGCTTTTCACAGCAGAACAGACTGTGCAGTTTGCGGGAAGTGAGGAAGTGTTCTGTCTGCAACCTGCTGCCCACCAGTCCTGGCATTCTGGGGAAGAACAAGGGAAACCTGCTTAGTAAGACCAAAAATGGAATGCAAAAGAGACAAATTTGATGATAAACTCATTATCCCTAACATGAAACACTGAGATTTCTTGTAGTTTCTGATGGCTGTAATTGAAAAAGAAGCTTCACCAGGCAGGGAACTGGAGAGAATGTTTCCAGCACATTTTGGAGAAACAGATGAAGGTTGTGAGCAATGGAAGAGCTTATGGAAATTCCATGTCTCTGTACACGAGGCACAGAGGCTCAGCTACCCTTCCATGAGCAACAGAAGGATGGCAACCATCGTATGTAGTGTAATTAAAGTGAAACAAGTCCATAGGCAAAAGGGCAACCCAAAAGTGTTATCAAGGAGATAACACCCAGTAAACAAAAGAAGATCCAGGTTGGAAAGAGTAACTCCTGCATGGTTAGCACTGGTGTCATGAACCCTGCTAGGACATGCCTGAAATCACTACCCTACCCTCTACAACTGTGTTAATTTAGAAATACTTTGTCCCAGGCAATGGTTGCCTGGTCTCTGCTGTGCAGAGAGGGGAATGTGGGATTTCACTAAGACATGCTGCTGCTGTTTTTATTCATCCCATGCATTGACTTGAAGATGAAATGGGGAGAAAACTCCCAGCATGAAAAACTCCTGGACCACAGCTACATTCATTTTAAATTCCAAAAATCATTGTTACACCACAATCAGCAGAACTGGCCTACAATGAACAGCGCGTATGTTTACATCTTCAAAAATTCCATTTTTACATGAAAGCACAACTTGATGTCTGTATCTTGCCTCTCGCCTCCAACTTAACAGCTCTCCCCAAAACACAAAGAAACATTAAGAGAAGGGACTTGTTTCAGCAGAGAACGAGCAGGACAATGCTGAACACCCCATGCATTTCTATGCTAAAGGATGTGCAGAGCAGCCACCACATCAAAAGGGTGTGGCTCTAACTTACAGAATCACAGAACCACACAAAGATCAAATTCCAACTCCTGGCCCTGCACAGAGACATCCCAAACTCCCATCCTGTGTCTGAGAGTGGTGTTCAAACGCTCCTGGAGCTCTGGCAGCCTCGGGCTGTGCCCATTCCCTGGGGAGCCTGGGCAGTGCCCAGCACCCTCTGGGGAAGAACCTTTCCCTGATCTCCAGTCTAAACACCCTCAACACAAATTTTGCATTTGGAGATACAGCAGCAGGTTGTGAGAAATGGGAAAACTTCATGGAAATTCCACTTCAAACACAGATTTTGTGGCAGTGACAGCCCTGGTTCTGCAGCCTTAATCCAATGGGAGAGGCTTAGCTTGGGCAGTGGCAGCAAACCCATCCCAGGCCTGATCTGTCAGGGTGGGTCAGGAAAAACCCAAGGCCTGGGACACATCTCACATGAAACATCCAGAGATCTGTCCTCACGACAGGCCCACCCTGCCAGCACACGTCAAAACAGCTCCAAAGTCTCCTGGACACTGCTGCAGGCAAACTCGGGAACGGAGGGGATGGCAAAGGGAAGAAAGAAGAGTGAAGTCTGGCTGAAAAACCAAGTTGGGAAACAAGGATGCACAGCAGCTTTTCAGGGGAAAAAAGACCTTACACAACCTGCCTGTAACTGCCACCACAATTTCCAGCCATGCTCACGCTCCTGCACGAGGGTAAGAAGGGATGAACAGCACTTCATAGGAGAGCTCTTGTTTTATTTTCCCCTCTGACATCTGCAACAGGCAACGAGGAATGTTACAGAGGATTTACTTTCATGGAGACATAACAACGAGGAGCAGACTGGGATTAATTTTGCTTCTTTCTTGATGAGTATTTCCAACTCCCAAATGCTGCATTTCCCACCCTACTGCTGGGATATGGACTGAAAGGGATCAGGATATAATTCCTAGTCTTTCTGGAAGGTGCATCTACAGTGCTTTCAGGGAAAGGGGAAAAAAGGCAAAACAAAGTGTAAAATCCTTCTTGCAAGCAGAAGTTCCACTCCCATGAGAAACTGCCCCGACGTACTTTCCCTCCCTGCTCACAAGAGAAAAAAGAAAATCTTTGTTCCACTGCCTGTAGAAAGCTTCAATTTTACAACAACAAAAAAACTCAACTCACAAAAAACAGCTGGTCAGTGACAGGAAACAAAAGGCTGAAAGATCTCACCAAAGAAAGGGCAGTTGCACGAAGAAAACAAGAAAACATCTCTATGGTCTGTCATCAGATGGGGCGTAGCAAGACTGTAATTTCTCTCTGGGCAAAACTCAGAAACCTCATCCCTAAGCATTAAACACAGTTGTCCCCAAATTTTCCCTCTGGGCTCCGGGCACTACCCCACAGAACAGGATGCTAATCAGCTTGACAGTACAGAGCTTGATTCCCCTTTTGAGGCAGGCTGGGATATTTGCATTCTCAATTGCTCGATTCAGGAGGTGATTTCTTTTCCCCATGAATAACCAGAGCAGAGCACTGGTTGAGACGCATTTCGAATGCTGTAAGTGGGGTTGTGGGATTTTTTTTTTCCTAGTAATTAATCTTTTAGATTTATTGTGGAGGGTGTTAGTCTGTGCACCAGCATGTGTGTGACTGGCATGACAAGTACAGGCAGCGCCTGCCCTTCCCAGGGAGGGCGGGAGGAGAGATGGTGCACTGAGGAGCCAACTGCCACTGGGGACAGGGCAGGATTTTACCCAGGATGCTGATTTTCTCTCCTTACCCTCCCTGCATTCCTTTTCCATTATCACCCTGCCTGCCCAGACACCCTGGGGATTGTTCTGGTGGAAGTCTAGCGCGCTGTCTGTGCGCACACACGGCTGCTCGGGGATGCAAATGGAAGATGCTCTTTTCATCCCAGCACAGCCCTCACACCATGGTCCCATCCACTCCCATCCAAACGCTGAAGTGCTGGGCGTGGGCAATTTTCCCTGTGGAGCTGGAGTGCAGGAGAGCAGCTGGAGCAGTGACACATCCAGCTATCCATTACACGACAGAAGTGTGGCCAACTTCTCTGTGCTTTCTCACCCCTTTTCGAGGGGCAGCCTTCAGTCTGTTTAACAGAACTTCAGTTCCCTGTCGGCCATAACCACCTAGTATTTCCTTTTATGCGTTATTATTTCTCCAGAACAAGAGCTGTCTTCTCCCCCGTGTCAGGAAAGCTCCTGGCAGAGCCAGGGCTGGGACTTCGAGCTGCTAACACAGCACAGACCAAGAGATATCAACCTTCCCTTAAAACACATCTATGATTAATGCTACAAGGAGTTTATGACTCTACTTTCCACTATGCAGAAAAATAATTTTCAAGTCACCATCAATTTAAAATGAGTACCCCGCCCTTCTTGGCTGTTTTCACAGAGGATCTCCCAAATTTTTGGCTGCCCCCAGCACTAGAGAGGGGTGTGTGTGCACAGCCCCAGAGATGCTGGGTGTGGATGATCAGATTGGAAGCTCAGAGGTTTCTGAGAAGACCTGGCCCTGCTTCTGCCCATTGCAGCAAAGCAAATTAACTTATGGAAACTTGCCCACATGGATCTGAGAGCAGGATCTCAGCAAGCCCTGCTCTCTTTAGGGACCATATGGAGGGCACAGGATCAATCTGCCAGTGCAGCAGGTTCAAAGGGAAGCCTCTAGCAGGGGGAACTTTTGTTCCTGCAGGATACAGAGCCAAAGGCTGCTCCTGACCCTAACAAAGTGTTGAAAACACAAAACCTCCTGCTTGTAGCTCTGCAGGTGCTGAGGCAGTTTGCTGGCTCCCCACCAAGCTGGTTTGCTCCCCAGCACTTGGGGCTGCAAGGCTGAAGCAATCTCCAGCAGGCAAGTGCCAGCCAGGTCTGCACAGGGAAGTTTGGTCCCAGGGAAGCCCTCCCAGGACTTCACAGCCCCTGCAGGTGTTGTATCCGTAGGGGCTGTTGCTGCCATCACCCACAGTAACGGGAAGGAAGCTCCACAACCTGCAAAGGCTGGTTCCAAATCCCAGATTCCTCTTTCTGAGGATGAGACTACTCCCCAGACCCACGACATACTTCACCAGGGGCCAGTCCTAGGAAAATTCAAGGAACTTCAGCAAGCCTCAGATGAACTCAGGGCTCCCAGGAATGGCTGTGCACTGAATATTGCCCAGACATTTCTCTGTCCTTTCTTGTTGGTCCATTGTACAAACCTGCGTGTTCCATTAAAAGGGGATTCTGCCCCTCTGCCCCACTCAGGTGAGACCCCCACGGCAGAGCTGCCTCCACTCTGGGACCCCAACACAAGAAGGACGTGGAGCTGCTGGAGTGAGTCCCAAGAAGCCACAGAAATTCTTCCGGGGCTGGAGTCCCTCTGCTCTGGAACCAGGCTGGGAGAGCTGGGTGTGATCATGTGGAGAAGAAAATGGGGAAAATGGGTCTCTGGGGAGACCTTAGAGCCCCTTCCAGTGCCTAAAGGGGCTCCAGGAGAGTTGGAGAGGGACTGGGGACAAGGCCTGGAGTGTCAGCATGAGGGTGAATGGCTTCCACTGCCAGAGGGCAGGGCTAGATGGGATATTGGAAAGAAATTCCTCCCTGTGAGGGTGGGGAGGGCCTGGCACAGGGTGCCCAGAGAAGCTGTGGCTGCCCTGTCTCTGGAAGTGTCCAAGGCCAGGCTGGATGGGGCTTGGAGCACACTGGAATAGTGGAAGGTGTCCCTGGCAATGGCAGGGGGTAAAGCAAGATAAATTTTAAGGTCCCTTCTAACCCAGACCATTCCATGATTCCATAATGAAGATCCCCCAGTGCTCTGATGTCCAACCACTACCAGCCCACAGAAGGATTAGGGCTGCAGCTCTCCCCACACTTGGAAATATCCAGCTTCCAGATGCTGGATGTTACAGTGCTGTTTTCTGTTATTTTAAGGACAGGGATTTGCAAGGTCTAGCCCTTAACCTTAGAGTGAAGCTGCAGCTCATAACCTATTGTTATTGCTCTGATAGCCAAAGAACGTTCAGGCCAGGTTGTTCTTCCTCCTGTGACCAGCCACGTGCTGCCTTGGGACCACTGCACACTCACAGATACTCCTGGAGTAAACAGCTTGTAACTTGTGCTATGCCATTGCAGCACAATATACTATATGCTTATCACCACACTCTCTTTCCCAGATTTTATAGAAAGATAAAACAGTATTTTAAAAACTCAGAGCAATTTAGGCATCAATTCATGACCACAATCTATGACACAGGTAAATCCCATAATTTTTACTTTACAGATGTAGAAACTCCAAGCTCTGTAGTCACCATGTGGCACAGTTTGGAAGAGGCATTTGGAGCACTTTGTTGCACAAGCAATGTTTCCCAAACTCCATCTTGCTGAAATTCTCCACTAGGCTAAAAATTAATTTGATCATTTATAATGTCATGTCAAAGTCAGGCTAAACTGATGGGGTTTTAAGTAAGTCAGGCAGGAAACATGAGGATTATTAATTACAGCCTGCAAGTCCTGATTAAGGACTGCATCACAGTGGAGTTTTAAATATATACTACAAAGAGTGTCCCTGTTCAGCACCAGAGCCTCACCCCTCCCTCATATTGAACTTTTATTTTAGCTCTGGGTATACCGAATATATTTATGCCATGAGAAGAAAGTACCTCCCAGTTTGGTTCACAGCATTTTTAGGAACAGCCAGGAACAAAATAACAGCTACAAAAAACCCATCAAGAACCCCTTTATTGTTGTTCTGGGTAGAAGTCAACAGCTTGAAGAACTACTCGTTCATCTCACTAATGGGTAACGGCTGCTCCACCAGCCCAGGGATCATTAGTCAACCTCGAGCAAAGCACGAAAATGATTTTGATCCAACCAGACATTGTGAAATCAAGTCTGCTGAGCTGAGCCCAAGAGGAATTTACAGTCCACTGGGGCAAAAGAGCATTATTTCCAGGAGAAATCTGCACCTACCAGTCTTGAAAATGGAAGGCAGGGACTGAGCTGTCAGGAAAGCATCCAAAGTTCACTCCAGCTGCACCTCTGGTTACCTGCCCCAGCGACAGCTTGTGCTGCATGAGCAATCTGCCTCAGAGGAGCAGCTTTGGAAACAAATCCCTCCCAGCTGCTGTCACCTGCCTGGTGGTGGCCTCAGCCTGTGAAAGGTTTGACATGTCTGTGTCACTAGTGAAGAGGGTTCTGCCAGGCTGCTAAATGCCTCTGCAAGAAGCCACCTATGGCAAATGTTCTTCCCAGGGAAGCGAGTCCAAAGTAAGAATTCACTCACTCTACAAATGAGGAAACAAGAAATTTTGGAGGCATCACAATATAGAAATAAAAAGAAGAGTATTTCATGTTCCACAGCAGCACAATGGTTTGGGGTTAGTTTACTGCCAGCAAACCCAAATAAACAGTCCACTGGCTGAACCAAGGCCAAAGTAACAGAGAGTATGAACAGCTTGGCACCACCCTGCCCTGCAAAGTCAGCCGTTTTTTTCCCCTTTGAACGAGCCAACACATGTCTGCTGGTTGCTCTCAGGTTATATCATAAAAGGGTTGTTTACACACACAAAAGATCAGATAAACTGGCAGCTGTGCAGTGATGGGAGGGAGCCCTGCACATGCTGTGACCCACAACCACCTCCAAATGCTCCAGCCCCCAAAGAGGGTGCATGAGAACACGCACAAAAACAAGAGCAAAAACCAGCTCAACTTTGCTTAGGAAAAAAAAGTAACATCCTCTGAGAGCAAGAGGAGAGGCAGCAAGTTAGAAATCAGATCCTGCCTTACCTCCCAAGCAGCCTTATTGTGCAACCCTTCATCCAGAGCAGGCCCATGCTCCTTGGGCTCAGGAATCCCTGAGCCCCATGGGTCAGACACAGCATGGGCTGCAAAGCCCATGGGGAAAGGCTGGATGAACACCTGGGTGCTCAGCCACAGGGAAAGGCTGGATGAATGCTGGGTGCTCAGCCCATGGGGAAAGGCTGGATGAACACCTAGGTGCTCAGCCACAGGGAAAGGCTGGATGAACACCTGGGTGCTCAGCCACAGGGAAAGGCTGGATGAACACCTAGGTGCTCAGCCACAGGGAAAAGGTTGATGAACACCTGG
>VZRO01006869.1:99812-110052 GCA_013397915.1 Daphoenositta chrysoptera | reverse complement strand
GGGAAAGGCTGGATGAATGCCTGGGTGCTCAGCCCATGGAGAAAGCCTGGATGAACACCTGGGTGCTCAGCCCATGGGGAAAGCCTGGATGAATGCCTGGGTGCCCACGCTGCTCTCAAGAAGCAGCAAGTCCTCGTGCAAGGCAGGCATGCTGGATGATCCCCTTTTGCACAGAGCTGTGCCAAGGATAAACACACTCCAAGGCTGAAATGAGAGAAGCAGAGGGAAAAGTGTTTTGCCTGCAAAGGGTTAAGATCAGAGAGGAGACAGGCGCTGGCCAAGTGCCAAGGCAAGCCTCCAGCTAAACCCAAGGTGGGCCAGCCAAGAGGCAGAGGCTGCTGCCCTCTCTCAGTAACCAGCTGCTGTCCTCCCCCAGTAACCCAGCCTGCTGTGACCCGTCCCCACAAATAGCTCTGGCACCCAGCAGGCTTTAGTAACACAGTGACAGGCCATTTACAAGGTGTTGCTAAACACTGCTCCTCCAGCTGGGCTCCTTTCTCTACAATAATTACATATAAACCCGTAAACATGATTTTAGCACTACTGGTCTAGGCAAAAAGGGGTATTTAACACTTCTGCAGGCTGGGGGTAACTTGCACAGGACCTGTTTTCCAGCACGGAGATCCATGTGTGCTTTTGTCTGATTTCAGGTGTGCTGAGCAGTTACTGACCCAGCTGATTCTGGGCTGTGCAGGATGAGTGTGGCCAGGACCAAGTGTCGTTATTATAAGCAAAGCTGGATTTTCCTCGTGGTCATTACAACCCCTGCTACCAGTATAACGTGCAAATTGTCACGTTGCTGGGCCACAGCCTGTTCCCCACTGACAGACCTGCTCTGCTGAGGTTTTTGAGCTGCAAGAACTGAACTTACCATGGGCAGACACACGAGTTAATGTGAGAGCAGCTTAATGCTCTGCTCATCACATCATTGTGTGGCTGTCAGGGAGCAGTTACCAACCAGCTTACATCAAAAATCATCTTTAGATATTAACAAAGCTATAGGGATGACACAGTTGTGAAGGAAAATCAGGTAGAGTGACCAGCACTGTGGTTTTTAAATTTCTTTTAAAGGAATAGAAAACCCCTTTTCATTTGGCTTTACTGCAGACTTTGAGAACTCATATACTACTTCCTAATGCTTGTAGGGGAGAGGGAAGGACTCGTACCCCTATTTCAGACCACAGAACTGAAACACAGCAGGAATTACTTGTCCATCCCAGCCTATGTCAGAAATGAATCCAGAATGCACAGGTCCTACTTTTTCCCTGGAATAGCATTAGATAGCCTTGAGTTAACCCATGTGCCCCATCAAAATACCCTGTGTTCCTTACAGCAGGCAGACCCAGAGGTCTGACAGCCCACTGCCTCTCTGGGGTTATAAATGAAGGGCTGATGTGCCAAGAGCTGCAGGCCTGGAGCAGCCAACGTGACCCAGCACTGGGGCTTTCACAAGCTCTGCATAAACACCAGCTCAGGAAGAGCAAATGCAAACCACATTTCCACAGACCTTTTCCCCAATCACAGGGACCTTGCCCTGGGAAAACAGCTGGAAGAGAGGCACAGACCCAAGGGTCTAAGAGTCAGCTATCAAGGAACAAAGGGTGGGAACATAAGGTTTAATATGGGAATTGATCCGGGGGAAAAAGTCAGCAAGCAAGAGAGCACAGAGACAGGCAAAAAGGAAATTTACTTTGGACTCAATCCTGTAAACAATGCAAGAGAGTTTTGTGGATGCTGCTCCTCACCTCAAAGGTCCACCCACAGCCACTGACAGACAGGCAGCCCTTGTCACCCACAGCATGGCTCTTGGGTGGAAGAGACAAGGATGGAGGGCAGGTCACCAAGAGCAGGAGGCTGAGGGGAGCACATCCTGCACCCCTGCTCCTCCCAAAGCCTCACCACCACTCTAACTGGAGCTCTTGGCTCTCGGGGGAAACCCAGCAACTGAGCTGCCCTTGTTCTACAACACAGACCTGGCTGCTCAGCCCACACACCTCCCAGGGGACCGGGCTCCAACCTCAAGCCCGGACACAGGAAAGCCTCCCCAAAGCTCAGGAGGGACAGCACAGCCCAGGCTGCCCCTGCCTGGCCAGGCACAGAGGAAGGAGCCAGACCACCCGTGCGCCCACGCCGGCCTGGGCCGGGCCCACACCGCAGCAATGTCTGCCAGCACCGCCGGTGGGCCACGGCAGCCTCCAGCTGACAACAGGTGGCTTCCACAGGAACAGCCCGAGCTGGCTTTGAACTGGTGCCCAGAAAGCTCCAAGCTCCATCCCCAGCCCCCTCAAAATCTTCATCTACCAGGACCTACGTAGGGAAAGGAAGAGGAGTCTGTACGCCGAGTCCCTTCATTAGTGGTTTTCTCTGCTGCTCAGGCACAGTGCAAACATCCCTTCTAGAGAGAGGAGACTCAGAGGGGATCTCATTAATGCATATAAATATCTCCAAGGCATGCCAAGAGGATGTGCCAGACTTTTTCATGGTGCCCAGCAAGACAATAAGGAGCAACGACCACAAACTAAAACACAAGAAGTTCCACCTCAACGTGAGGAAGAACTGCTTTCCACAGATGGTGGCAGAGCACTGGAACAGCTGCCCAGGGAGGTCATGTCTCCCCCTCTGTACACACTCCAAACCCACCTGTTCCAGGTGACCCTGCCTTGGCAGCGGGGTCTTGGACTGGGTGATCTGCAGAAGTCCCTTCCAACCCGAACTGTTCTGGGATTCTGTGATCAGAGAACACCAGACCTGCCTGCAAGACCTCCTAGACCTACACTCTCATCAGCAAACAGGACACAAGATGCAGCTTTACCCCTTCCCTTCAGCAGACCACAAGGCCAAAATTAGAGGCAAAATAATACAACACACACAAAGCAGGGCTGAAAGAGCTTGGGAGAGCCCTCAGCCCCAAGCCATGGAACTCCCTCTTCCAGATCCCTGCTGATGGCTTCACCAGTGTCCTCTCAGCAGCAAGCTGTGATGGTGACACCAGTGTCATTGGGACAGCGTCGGTGGCCTCAGCTGCCTGCTGGGAAGCCAGGACATGAGGGATTCCCACAGGAACCCAGCCAAGGTTCAGGCTGGGTGCTGCACTCTCCCATTCAAATAGCCAGGGTCTTGTCCAGTTCCTTTTGCTGAGGCAGGATCAATGTCACTCCAGCCAACCCCAGTCAATCTGTTAATTGGGACACGCTGTGGCTTCCACCACAACCTAATACTGTGGAAAGAAAGCAGGAACTGCCTCCCCCCTCTCCTCTTTTCCCCAGAACTGGATTGCTGCCCACCCTATTGCTCATCGCTTCTGAAGACTTACAGGACTCACAGAGGCATGAGGGATTTTATGTGCATTTAAATAACAACACTGCATCCTTCCTCTCTATCCAGCCTTCCCTTTTCCCCTGTTCCTCTGGATGTTTCCCCATATCCTCATCACTCAGCTGGTTTTTCCAAAGGTAGGCTAGAACTGCTCTTGCTCTTATTTATCTTCACAAGAAGATGCTCATGGTTTCAGGCAGCCCTTGTCCTACAACCCTTTTGCTGTGACAAGGAACCTCCCTGGGCTCTTCCCATCCAAAAGGACAGTGTGGTATCTGAAGGAAGAAGCTGTCAGCTTTCTGGACAAAATCTGAAGAAATATGATAGAATCCCAGACTGCTTTGAGTTGGAAGGGACCTTAAAATTCATCTTGCTTTACCCCCGGCCATGGGCAGGGACACCTTCCACTATCCCAGGCTGCTCCAAGCCCTGTCCAGCCTGGCCTTGGACACTTCCAGAGATGGGGCAGCCACAGCTTTTCTGGGCACCCTGTGTCAGGGCCTCCCCACCCTCACAGGGAAGAATTTCTTCCTAACATCCAACCTGCCCTCCTTCAAATTCAGGCCATTCCCCCTTGTCCTGTCATTCCTGGCCCTCATGAAAAGTGAAATGAGCATTAAAATTCCCATTGGATTCCATCTCAATACAGGAGCAGGGGAGTGTTCACCCATAGAAAAAGCTAGAATGCAGTAGATAAGCAGGCTCCTAATGTCAAGTGCTTATCAGAGCCATCTCCTCACCTTTGTTTTTCACTCCCAGAGAGATCCCAATGTATAAGGAAGAAGAGGAACAATGGGGGATACCCTGTCCCACCCATACAAACTGGAATCAACAGAAATCCCATGTCAGCGGAAAAGAAGGAGGGAGAAAATGCAGAATGGTGCTGGCATTTCAGGGAGCCCTTTTTAGCTCTGGCAGGAAGGTCAGAGCCAACACAGACAACTCCAACACAATGAGGTGCCCAAGCTAAATATAAACCTGATGAGGGCACAGCTACAGGAGTTTGTTTTTACAGTGAGCCGCCAGACCATCAACATTGTGCTACATCCCTGCTCAAAATAATTCACAGCTTTATCATCACTGACAGTCTTTGTGTTCGAGCAGAGGCAGAGCCCAGGCTTGCACCCACCTGCCAGTCTAAGTCAGTGGAAATGATTAACCAAGAATGAGAAACAGCCAAACTTTTCCATTTCTATTATGCCATTCTAGGAAAATCTATGATGTTCCTCTCCCATGATGGGATCACCTCACAGGGAGCCCTTATCTGACTTCCTCACACACACACACTGCCCTTAATGTCACGTAAACACGACAGCACTCAATCCCCCAGGCCTTCCCAATATGCCACTTGGCAAAAACTCATTTTCCTTAAACCAGGCCACAAGTTGAGGTTTTTACACTTTGCTCACAGATATCAAGATTTGGTTGAGAAACTGGTTTTGCCTTACTCAGAAAAAATAAGTAAAGGTGACATTTCCCCAGCAGAGCTATCTCAGTTCTGGTTTTCAGAAGTGCAAAGATTTCTAGAGGAAAGGAAACTCTTGTGGAAGAAAAACCTGAGGCACTAAAAGCAAGGAAAAGAGAATGTGCAAGAACAAAATTATCAAGTTAGAGATAAAATATGCTTCAGCCCCAGTGAAGCTAGAACTCAGGATGCTATTTTTAAGCACGGTGGTAGGGAAAGAGAAAACCATGATGCCAAGCCAGCAACACATTTGTGGTGCCCTGGAGACGCTCGAGTGACTCGCGTGGCTGATATTTAAGTTGGTATTTCTTGCTAGGCTTATGTTACAGCAGGGAAATCATTTCCTTACTCTCCAACATGTACTTCTTGGCAATGGGCAGGGACAGCAGCCGGATGTGCCCGACGAGGGAGCCCCAGGCCTGGGCTCTGGAGAGCGGTGCTTCGGGTGGCAGCGGGTTGTAGGGCTGGATCACCAAGTAAACAGTCAGCAACACCAAACCCAGGGTGAGCAGACCCTGTGAGGGAAAACAGGAACAGAGTTAATCACACTGCACAGAGCTGAGGTGTCCTCACACCGGGACACGCCTTCTGCTGCTATCAGAGGGCTGTGGCTGTGCACCACAACGTGAACACTCTTATTTTTGCTGTGTCTCCTCGTTCAGCTGCAATGCTATTTATGTACGCAGAGTTGTCAACCAGTTTTATTATTAGGGCTGTCCAAGGATGAAATTAAGCAGCCTTCAAACCCAAGCCACACAAACAGCTCTGTTCCTGTATTTTAGCACTGTAAATAATCCAGCATGAGATCAACCAGGATTATCTACAGATAGTTCCTTTTCCTCCCTACCTAATCAAATAAAAGTCTGCACTCCTGCCATGCCTCTTACACAAGGAAAGCCCTGTGGCTTTTGCAAACATCCGTCAAGCCTCGAAACACTTTGGCAGAGTTGGCACCAGCTCCCTCCTCCATACCAGAATCCCAAATAAGCCTTAGAGAGATGACATGACGCATTTCTCCCCCTGGCCAAAGTCAAACTGAATCAACAGCAAAAACAAGAACAGAAGCTGAAAGTTCAAATTTGCAGTTTCCTGTTCTCCTGCCTCATTTTACAGCTTTTTATAGGACACGAGGAAGAGAGCTTGAATTTTTTTCCAAATAAAACCCATTGCAATGGATTTGTAAAGATGACACTAAAGTATTACTGAACATTATGTCAGTGGGAAGCTTTTCAGACTTGCAGCAAACATCTGGTCTAGTGGAAGGTGTCCTGCTCATGGCAGGGACTTGGAATTAGACGATCTTTAAGATCTCTTCCAACCCAAACCAGTCTGGGATTGAATGATCTCAAACCTACCTAACAACAGCATCCTTTCACCCACTTTGCAAAACTTTTTACAGAATCTTTCAGTTAAGGCTTTTAAAACATTTTTCTCCCATCAAGCATGATGATAATGGGTTTATTTTATAGGCCAGAAGGAGAATAAAGACATGTACAAGTTTGTGGCAGGGTCAGAAACTGAGCCATGTCCACTTCATTACCTAATACTGGAATTCAAGAATCTCTTTCCTTCCCACATTTTCACTCAGGATGCCAACACTAGGAATCTTAGTCTGAAAAATCAATCCAAATCTCATTATTTAATAATTTATGGGAGAGGAAGGTGTTGACATGGTAAATTTACAGCACACATGACTAATTTCAAATCTTGGTCAGCCATCTCCTGTTCTCAAAGCAGCTCGTGGCATGAAGGAAGGAAGCTACACCTCACAGCTTTTTAAATAAAGATCTTGGAAAATTCATCAAGAAAATGCAATGGGAAATAAAAAGCTCAGGTGCAAAGGAGAACCCTGACCCTCAAATGTTGTGTTCACGCACAAAAGTCATCTTACCTTGTAGAGAGCCACTAAGACAGGGTACCGTGGAGGGCCCCTCTGGGGTTCGTTTCTTTCCAAGAGCTGCTTGATGAACTTCTCAATGGCTTTTTCTGACATGCCACACTGGTGGCCAGTCTGCCTCACCAGATCAATGGTCTCGGAGAGCTTGTCATAGATGCTGAGCTCGTTGGCCGAAAGCTCCATGGCCTCCGAGGAGAAATCCCTGTGGAGAGATGGGGTGCGTTAACAGGAATCAGCTGTGGCTGTACAACCCAAGAGCAGCGTGGGCACAGCCATCCCAGGAACCTGGCAGTGCCCGGGAAAGGAGGAAGGCTCCTCTGGAGCAAACCTGCCCCCAGCCAACAGCACAACATCGAGCTGCACTCCTGACAGTCTCTGCTGGTCCAGGATCTCCCGCCGACTCAAAGAAGCCGTGAAATTTCCTGACAAGAGCAGAACCGGCTGAGATTCGCAGCTTATGTAAATGAACAAAGCTTCCCAGAAATCAATGAAACTCCATTTATTCATCTATTCCAAATGAATCCGTCCCATAAAGCGATTGCTCACCAAGTACAAAAGCCAACAATGCAAAGCTGATCATCACACGCAGCAGCCCAGCTAAGCCCTCCCGCGCTATAATTTCAGTCGCTTATTTTAACCCAGATTTGTTTTCATTAAATCCCCCGTCAGCAATAGGGACGGGACTGAGAAACAAGCAGAATGTGTGGGGCAAAGTTCAGCAGTTTACAATTTGTTTAAATTTTCGCAACCTAATGTCCAGGCCAACTGATTATTGAGTAACAGCAACGTGAGAGCAGCTGGTCTGCAGGCAACAAAGCCCCCCACCTTCCTCTCCAAGTTTGCCTGCAGGTCAGAGATGCCACAGAACTAAATATCCCAGCAAGAACTTTTGTGCTGGGTGACAAAACGGCATTTGACAGCGAATTATTTCTCACTTATAAGAACACACCCATGAAATATCAACATTAAGTTGCCAGAAAAAAAATATATTCCTCTACCACTCCCGCTCTGCCACGAAGGCCTCTATGAGGGCAGCTGATGGGCTCAAGAAGAGATGTAAAGAAATTGCTGGACAAGGTACAAGCTGCCAATGTGAGAATCGCATTGTAAAAGAGAGATTCTGCCTGGGAAAAACACTAGGGGGGAAAGGCAGAATCTCTAAAGTTTTGCTTTGCCTCTTGTTTCTGAGCTGGGTAACACCAACCTGATCAAACTGGGCCAGCTGGGAGAGAGTTTAGCAATGCTCTGACCTGAAAGCACAGCCCGAGGACCAGCACATAAAAACACAAGAAGAACGATGGATAATCAGATTATCACAGCTGGAAATGGAAATCAGGCCCCTGTCCCCATTTTGCTCTACAGTTTCCTGGCCCCAGGAACCAGCTCACGAATCCACTTCACCCAATTCACCACTTTGCTCCACAAATTCTGTCACTGCACTGTGAGAACTGTAATTGTTCACAGGGCTCTGCACAACCTGCCTGGGAAAGCACAGACCTGCTCTGCTCACCTGAGCACACCCTGACCAGCCCTGAGTAACAAGCCACCTAAATTTAGATTTGCTCAGCTGTAATTTGTTCTGGCTGCTCCCACAGCACAAATCAGCCACAACTGTAATGTAAGGATATAGCAAGAGACATGAAAAAGTTCAGCTTTGAACTTCAATTTGCTTTTAAAGAACTGGCTGACAGCTCTCCCCCTAAACCACGGGCTTCTACAAGGCACAACTCGAGCAATGGCAATTTTAATATCTTCTTTTTAATGCAACACTGGGGTGTATTTTCAAAAACCCCCACGTTTCACAGGACTACCAGCTTCAGCGACTGCTCCTCTCCCCACAAGATCCCTGTTCTGCCCTTGCAGGCTTGTTTATGTGGTCACATGGAGCATCAGATCAGGAAAATTAACTGGCTGAAAAATAATCCCGATTTGTTTGGTCAGCAGCTGCCTAAGCATTCAACTCCAGCAGTTAATGTCAGATGTTATATTAACATTAGTGTCAAATTTCTAGCCACAGAAACACTAAAAAGGTGAAAATGCCAAATTACAACCCAACCCCGAGCATGCAGCAGAGAACATGCTGCACTACATTGCCACGTTAATTAGCTCCTGGC
The DNA here is from genome assembly GCA_013397915.1 of Daphoenositta chrysoptera. Lineage (NCBI taxonomy): Eukaryota > Metazoa > Chordata > Aves > Passeriformes > Daphoenositta > Daphoenositta chrysoptera. The sequence continues at coordinate 101,261 of VZRO01006869.1, read as the reverse complement.
CCTCTTCTACCGACATTCCTTGTGTTCTATGCAAATATTTGTCCCAGATCTTGCCACCTGAGCAGTCCCACGGGCAAGCAAAGCAGGTTGGATCAATAATATCTCATATTAACCTCTCCAAGACAAGGACTTTTTCTTCTCATCTGTAAAGCACCTGCCACGCACGTGATGATAAAAACAAGCCATGGCTTTCCTAACTCATTCATGCAATACCCTGATTCATGGAACAAGCAAGAGCCAGCACATCTGCAGGATATTAAAGGCCCTTTTTTCCCCCCCTCCAGCTTTTCTGGTTACTCTAGTTGCCTGGACACTGTAACTGGGGTGCTAAGTGGTCTGAAAGATTATCTAGTGTCCTCTGGCTCCCGAGCGCCAAAGCTTTCCCCTGTGAAGCTGTCCCGTGCAGAATTCCAGCAGATTCAGCAAGCTCCTCCTGCTTGCAGGATCTGCCTGGAACCACTTATGACAAACATCCCCACAGAAATGCTGTCAGACACGGTGGTTTCCCCTTTTCCAAACAGCAGAAGAATCCTACTAAGATACAACACTGAGATAATATTCCAGTTCCCACCCCTCTCTATTTAAACTCCACTCTGAGCAAACACCGTTCTAGACAACCCCTGTAAATCACAGACACTAAAAACCCAATCCAGCTCCTTGACATATTCAAGAGTAACTCAATCCTCCAGCTAGGAAATAAGGCATTATGCTCCCACATTGCTGGGAGAGGGAACAGATGAGGCCTTAAAAAACAAATAACAACCCATTATTTCCCTTCCTATCCCTGCAATACAACCGAAAAAACAATAACAACAGGCTACTGTACCCTCTTTGCCACCACACACACTGAGCAGGGCTCATCCCCTGCAAACCCCTTAGAGAGAGGCCTTTAAACGAGGAACCCATATGTTATTCTGGGTTTTTTTATGAACTCCACCACCCTGGGAGGAATCAGCAGCTCTCTCCACAAACAGAAACAGTGATGGCACTTGGCTTGCAGGGTTTGCACCCAAGCGCCCAGTTCTGCCCACAGATCCCAGGGTGGTTAGTCCAAGGCTTTAAAAGGTAAATATTTAGACAGAAACGCTGCTGGAGCAGTCTTCAAAAGGGAAAGCTTGCTCGCCTTGCTGGTGAACCTACAATGATGTACACATATATAGATATCGATATAAAAATATATCCCCATCTGCTTTAACACCGTTGATGCCTCCTCCCTCGCCCTGCTCGGGGGTCAGGTCCCAGCCTTGCGCTGAAACCCCTCCGGGGGGAATTCACCCGGCCACAGCCCCACGGCCTCGCCCATGCTCCTCTGAGGCAGAGGAGCCCCAGCCAGGGGGTTATTCTTAAAAATAAACCAATAAACTGCAGCAGGACCCCCCCAGCCCCCACCGCGGCTCCGGCCTCCACGAGCCGGGGAGCCCCCCCAGGCCGAGCCCGCGGTGAGGGGGC
>VZRO01006869.1:84824-99007 GCA_013397915.1 Daphoenositta chrysoptera | reverse complement strand
CCCAACACCGCCCGGGGAGCACTGCCCGGGAACCCCAGCGCTCCCCGGGGAACCCAGCACCGCCCCAGGAACCCCCACCTCCCGGTGAACCCAACACTGCCCGGGGAACCCAACGCTGCCCGGGATCCCTGCACCGCCCAGGGCACTCGACACCCGGCCTGTCCCAGCCTGCGACCCCCAACACCGCCCAGAACTCCCCAACATCCTGCTCGGTCCGAGGCCTCAACACGCCCCGGGACCCCACCAACACCCAGCCCTCCGCTGCCCCAAACACCCCTCAGGACCCCCCAACACCGCCCTGGGACCACCAACACTGTCCCGGGACCCTCAACAACCCCTGGGACCCCCAACACTCAGGCCGGCCTCAGGGCCTGCCGGTGCCCCAAACATCCCTCAGGACTCCCAACCACGCCGGTACCTGCCAAGAGCCCCCCAGCACCCACATCCTTCCCCACTGGCACCTCCAGTGTCCCACTGAGACTCCCTGCACACGTTTCAGCCCAGAACATGGGGAACCCCTTTTCCAGCACCCATCTCAGTCCATGATTATCCTCAACCTCCCCCCCAGCACCCACCTGAACCCCCAGACCACCTGAGCCTCCCCTGGATCATCAGATCTCCTCAGGACCCCTAAGACCCTTCCCAGCACCCATCTGAGACCTGCCTGACCCCATCATTACACACAGACTGCCCACCAGTACCTACCAGAGCCCATAAACACCTTGAGAGCACACCCCAGCACCTGGCTGATCCCACATCACTCACAGACCTCCCCCCAAAAACACCTGAGCCCCCAGGCCCCCACCAGCACCTTGAGACACCCCACACAGCACCCACCTGAACCCTCAGCACCTTCCTGAGCCCACAGCACACCCAAGACCCCCCAGAACCCCCAAAATCTTTCACAGCCACATCCCACAGCATCCATAACACCTCCCTCCACCCTCCAGCACCCCATTAGTCCCTAGTATCACCCCACAGCCCCCCCAGATCCTCCAGCACCCCCGGGGAGACCCACACAGTGCCCCCTTGAACCCCACTTATCCCCAGCCCCATGGGGGACACGGATGCCCATTTCCACAGGTCAAGTGACAAGCACTGAGCACGCAGTTAACACTTCCTAAAAAAAAGTGGGAAAGCCCTAAAATTTGTGGGAAGGGCTTCGAGGAGTAAAGGGCTGGAGATGGGGCAAGAGGAGATCCCTGGAGCCACCCCTGGCATGAAAAGCTTGGGAGAATGCAGGAGCAAGGGGTCTCAGCCTCACCCTACTCTCAGACATGAGCTTCAGTCCTTAATTGCAATTAAACATATTTTCAGTCAGCTCTTGATTGTGGGTGTGGTGGGTGTTTTTGGTATCTCTCTGATCCGTTTTCATAGAATCCTGGAATGGTTTGGGTTGGGAGAATCTTAAAGATCATCTGATTTCACTCCCCCTGTTCCACTAGACCAGGTCCCTTTAGAGCAACCTTGTTTTAATTTCAGCCTTGTTTAAGTTCTCGGTCTCAACAACTTCCTGCAGCAGCTGAATTAAACATTGCCAGAAAAAGGACTTCCTCTTCTCAGGTTTGGATTTCCTGCCCTGTCAATCCCAGACCAGGGGGTGGGATTGTCTCCTCATCCCGATTTTACTGCCCTTCCAGGGGAATGGGGTGAAATTCTGGGAGACACTTCTGGGCAAGACCCAAATCCCGTGGCTGGGGCTGAAAGCTGTGGTTGAAGATTTGTTCCAACTTGTCAGGAGCTCGTGTGGGCTCTCAGCTTCCAAGGTGGATTCATCCAAGCAGGACAGTGGTAAATGCCCGCTGACTTTGGGCTGGTATCCGAGATCTTCCCATCTTGGCTTGGCTGAGGCAGCTCCTCTAATTCTTGTGGAGCGCCTTGAGGAATTACAAACAGCTTAAAAGGAAACCACCTGATTAAAAAAAAAAAATCCTGTGGTCCAAACAAATATGCATTTCCCTCTTGCTATTAATATCCCAGGCCTTGATCCTCCTCCAAATACTCATGCGGGCGTTTAATGGCTTGCAAAGGAGCGGTGCTTTTGATCCTGGAGTGGGAATGTTTGCTGGGATATGAATTATTAAAGGTGAAAGATGCTTTCAAGTGCAACATGCTGCCCATGTTTTCCAATGTGATTTATTGCCTGCCCGGTGTTTCTCCCAGGCTGGCAATGAGAAATTCCAAAATTTGGCGGGGAGGTTTGGAGTGGGGTAACTCATGCTTTGGGCACAAACTCCATCCTTTTGTCTAGAGATGACTCCCAGGGAAATAAGACAGACATTTCTCTCTGCCTGCTGTTTTGGGAAGCCTTTTGTTTTTCAGCTCCCACTTTGGGCCCCGTTCGAGCTCCCTGGTCCTTCCCTGCAGCAGCAAGATTGCAGTGGGGAGGAATTGCTGCAGCTGCTGCCATCTAATGGGAAAATTCAGCCTCCACGGCCTCAACTCTTCATTTTGGAATCAAATAAAACCTTTCCTTGCACAATCCTGCTGCCACTCGGCCAGGCAGCATCTTCCATGTGCAATCCCAGCATATTTAGGCAAAGAGAAAAGCTGATCTGGTGGGTGGCTTTGCATGGGGAAGTGTTACAGACCCAGTAAAAATAAGTTTTTGGGTTGATCAGGCTGAAATGGTGCATCTTATTATGGATCAAATTTGCAAAGTACACTTGGATTTATATTATTTTAAAATAAAAGAAGAAATAGCAAAGAGGGTCCCAAACAATAAGAACAAGCCATAAGAAAAATCCATAAATCCTTCCTGAGGAGCTGCTCCATCACTAAAAATATTGTATAAAGAAATATGGTAAAGAGGGATGGACAGGGAATGGGAGCATTAAATATAATGCATTAAGAAAAGAAAGTGTTTTAATGCTGGGGCCAAAGGAAAATTACTTGAGGTAGACTGGAGGAGACACAGGGGATGGAGACTTAGGGTACAGAGGTACTGGAGTGATAAATTGGGGTGTGCAGGGGAAATAAATCATCCCTAAAAGACTCAGAAATTCCTGAGTCACTGTAAAGTTGGATCCTGGCTGGTGAAGCTGATATATAAAAAAATATATATAATTATATATGAAAATATATAGTGTTACTAGAAACCCAACTGCTGTTGTCACTTTATTTTTCTAAAGCACAAATTGGCTACTATTATGCATTGCCATTATTTACATATAAATAATAATGGCAACAAAAAGCAAACCCAACTAGGCAGAATTATTTCCCCAAACTCTGCACATAAGCACCTGTTGAACTGCTGGGAATTTACATGGAACATATAAAATACTAAAATATAACACTTGTATTCTTATTTATTTAGTCTGTATGTCCTTTTCTTTCTGCAAAAGTATGGTTCAATCAAACTGTAAAAAGATTTTTTTAAAAAAACCCTTGAAACTGGGACATGTGCTTATTTAGATTTTTCAAGCTGGATTTAAAACCAATCCAGTACTTCAGAAAGAGCAGAAGGGCAGGATGCAGCAGCTTGTTCTTCTCTGCCCAGCCTAAAATTTGCTGCAACAGTCCAGAAATCTGCTCTGGGGACAACATAATGAAAAAACCTCTTGGAAGCATTTATCTTCTTATTATCCTGGACGTGCTCTTGGGGCTTTTGAATTTGTTTTGAGAAGAATATTCAGTAGTTTCTGTCAAGCCCCATCACTGCTCACTGGCAGGATAAACCAGGGAAGGGAGAAATTAGCTTTATCTTGTCTAATTGGAGAGATTTAAGTGCACTTAGAATATATTGAATATCTCATTGCTCCTGATCAAATCCAATCAGATTGCAAAGCCAGAGCAGAAGTCCCCACAGCCCAGAGCACCAACAGCACCAAACCCCGTTGTTTTATACACTCCAGTGGCTCCAAGTTTTCATTTCTTCTATCCCAAGGCTTGGATTTACTCCCTGCTGCTTCCAGTATCCTTCCAGCATCTCAGGCCCAGCTGAGTTCCTTTTCTACCTCTTTCCTTGGCCTGTTTTTGGTCTTCAAAAGAAAGGGGTAAAGTTCCCCAAGAAGTGTTTTGGAGGGCTGGTGTGCTCCGGGGGAGTGGCTGGGGGTTCCCCACATCAGCTTTTGCTCCCAGCATCCAAGGAAGGTCAGGCAAGGAAGACACACGGGGAGAGAGAAGGTGTCCAAGGGCTATTTTTATGCTTTTCTGGCTGTTGCTGCAGTTTCAGATCAGTGGCGGGGTGGGGTCTGTCCATCACCAGCAGCAGCCCTTTCTCTTCTGGCATGCCTTTGGTACCTCTTCTGCCTTATTTTTCAGTTCATCTTCACGAAGTTTGAGCAACCTGGGAGAAAAGGAAGCAAATTAGCCAGGAATTTCCCCCATATTTTGTATTGCTGTGCTGTTTGACTTGACAAGCCTCGGTACAAGAGGCTCAGCATGGCTGAAAGGAGTCAGGATCCTTCCAGTTCTGCATGATCCAAGAGCTGTGGATGCTGCTAAAAACGCCAACCTAAATCAAATCACAGACAGAACTTGGTTCAGTCAAGCCAGGGAGAAATCAGCCTCATCCGAAAAAAGGGTTTCATTCATCTCCTTGCAATGCTGATTGTTCAGGAGACAAAGTGGGGCAGTGCTAAGTGCCCATCCCAGCACGTGCTGCCCTGAGTTTTCCCTGACATTTGGGCATGGAATCTCTGGTGACAGCGACATCCCAGTATTTGGAGTTAAAAGTGCAGGGAGGAAGCCCATTAACCTGAGGACAGCTGGAAAATCCAAGCACACGTCTCACCTGACAAAGCTGACCATGGACTCGAAGACGTTGTGGCCCGAGGCAGCGCTGCACTCGTAAAACATGAGCTGATGCTCCTGGAAGACACAGACCCCGAATAGAAATGTAATGTTCTTGCACCGGAATGGCTTAATGTGGGAATAAACAGCCATGGGACAGTCACAGCCAAGGGGAAACAGGAGGGAATCAAAGAAACAACTCAATAACTTATTTACTGGAACATGAGGGTGAAATCCAGTTTTTCTGGTTGCTACGACACCAACTTTTAATACCAAGGAAAAGGTTGACACTGCAGACAGAAGAATTTGTGATGCCCTCTGGTTATGGGAGTGAACACAGAGAGAGACATAACGAGATGTTCCAAACTCTTTTTTGCCTGACAGTGACCAGTTCGGGAAAATAAGCATCTATCCCTCTTCTCCACTTGTAAAACTGGTCCATGGATTATGGCCCAAATCCCATAAGCTCTAAAATTAAGTCAGTAAAGGTGAGATTCTTCTCATTCTCCTCACCTAATTTTTATTAGCCATCTATATTTGAAGAGATTAATCAAACTTTGATCATTTCAGTATCTTTAAACCAGGATAGTGCTCAGTGGGTTTATTGTTTTTATGATGCTGGGAAGATACTCAACACTTCACAGCAAAGATAAGCAGAGCTGAAAATGTTTTAATTTACAAATCCATTCCATAAACCAATTTACTGGGATGGTGCTGAGGCAAAATTATAGTGGCAAAGGGAAAGCAAGGCAGGGAAAGGTGAGAGGTGAGTTCAGAGAGCACTTTGCTGGCTGCCTGTGCACGAGGGGTAAATTAAGGGCTTTCCCTTTTCTCCAGCTCCTCAGGCTGGTGGTGTCCATCCTTAGCTGTCTCTGCCTTGCTTGTGTGGCTGTGCTTCACCACCTACCTTGGCCAGGCATTCTCCCTCCTTCGTAGGGACCTGTCTCTGGGCAGCACAGTCGGTTTTGTTCCCGAGAAGCAGAACAGCAACTCCATCCTCTGCTGCCTCCTGAGTGACAAAGAGGGGAAGATCAGCACAGCTTCAAAATCTTCCTTGAATCCCAGCTGGCCACACTGTCTACACATATCCTGGAACACCATGACTGACACCCATGGATTTGGGTTAATAACAGAATTTTAAACTCTTAAATAAGTTCAACAGCACTTAAGAACTTTTTTTCCCTTAAATCATCTGCCATGTCTATTAACAGGGCAGAACACTGGATGAGTTACCCTTGAAATGAATTCACTTTGTGCTCAACTTCAGCAGTCCTTTGAAGATGCTCTGGCTGGGATTTACAGGCACTGAGCGAGGCAAGATCCTGTTTTGCTTCAGCATTTTTCAACACTGGCTTTGTGTCAACTGGAAATCTCTGACAAGAAGCTTTTAATAAGCCTTGAATCCCCTCCCATTTCCCAGGACTCAAAGTGGACTATTCTTGATGTAGAAGCACTATCACTTCCAACATTTTCCATTCCTCTGCACTAGTTTTTAATTGTTTAAGAGCTGATCATTACCCTACCAGTGCCATCAACAAATTACCCTGGGAAACACTGCAGACGGGTGAGAATTATCTGTATCTGACTTAAATCCTCCATGAAAAATTATTTTATAACCAAAGCAATGCAGAATACTCTTTCCAAAGGTCTTGGCCACTCCTATCAGTCCCAAGACCTCGGGACCTCCCCCACCTGGATGCAGCTGAGCCAGTATCTCACGTCGGAGAAGGAGTACTCGGAGGTGATGTCGTACATCAGCACCACCCCGTCCGCCTTCCGGAAGAACTGCTTGGTCATGCTGTGGTACCTGTGGGCATTTCAGATGGTCACCACTACGGTCTAAGGAGGTTTTGCCTAGGAGTGATGTGAAATCCTAGTGGAAAAAGTGGGAATGCAGGTCTACAAAACAGGCAAAGCCCAGATTTGGCTCTTGTCCTGATGGCAGGGGCCATAGGAACAGCCTGAGTGCCAGTTTTATCTTAATTACTTCCTTTATTATGTTTTATCAGATCACATAGTGTACAGAGTCCCTCCTTGAGCAACCCCACCTTTGCTTAGCAAAGCCAAGAATATTCATTGCCCCTAAACTACCAGGAAAAAGAAAAGCCCAGGTTGTGTCCTTAAGCAGCACAGCACCTCACCTTTCCTGACCAGCTGAGTCCCACAGGCGGAGAGCAAAGCGCTTGTTATCCACAACGAGGTTTTTGATCTGATAATCCAGTCCTGGAAGACACAAAAGAGGATATTTTGATACTGTAGAGTTCTGCCCTGTGACAGAAGATGAATTGAGAGAAAAGATGCTGCAGGGTGGTCTGAGGCTGCAGCTCCAGGGGTTGGTCCCAAGTGAACCTTTGGCTTTTAGATGTTCAATGGCTGGATTTTGGGAAGATCTCTCATCTCACGATGAACAAAACCAGGTTGGTGAAGAGAGGAGAACGGAGCTGAAAGGCAAAGCAGAGAGGAAAGCACAGGGCCACTGTCATTGGTGCCCTAGGAAGGACGAGGGGGAGCAGCATTTCCTGCCCATGAGCGTCCAGGCGTGGGGAGTTGGTGGTTCTGGTTGGCCCCTGGGGACAGGTTGTACAGCACGCTTGGCATGAGCTGTAACAGGCATGTGGTGGCCACCAGCAGCTTGTGGGGTGGAGGACAGGGAATTGCAGTGGTGATCCAAGCGAGTGCTTGGAGAGGGGCTGGAGGAGACCTACCCACTGTGGCAGTGAGGTGAGGGTTGAAGGTGTCGGCGTGCAAACGGTACAGGAACGACGTTTTGCCCACGTGGGAGTCCCCAACAAACAGCACATTGTAGAGGTGGTCTGGGTCCAGGGGAGCTTTAGGACAACCCCTTGGGGCTCCTGCCCCACCTGCAGTCACAGCCCCTGGCTCTCCTGCGCTGGGCTCAACTTCCTGCCTCATTTTCTGACCAAATTCTTGCATCTTCTCTCGTTGACCAACACTGAGGTCTTTGCTCTGTTCTCCCAAGAGCTGCCCTTGCCCCAGTGAGTTATCTCTGAGGACCATCCCCAGCTGACCACTCCCAGCATCTTCTGGTGGCACTGTCACGTGCAGTGTTGATGCTGGTGGCACCTCTTGCTTTGGAGGCTCGGCAGGTCCAGCAGCCGTGTGCTCCGCTTCCATCGCAGGTGCTGTCTCCCCCTCCGGCCGCGGGGCCACCGTGTGAAGCCTCCCCTCATGTCCCTGTGCTGAAACCTGCTCCCGAAGCTCCCTTTGGGCTGCCTGTCCTGCAGCACAAAGCCGCCACACATCTGGAATGAGAACATCCTCCTGCATCATCGTTTCCAGATTTGGAGTGCTGATTTGTAACGGCACCTCGGGGACCGGAGAGGCCAATGCCAGCACAGCGTCGTGCTTTAGTCCTAGACACTGAGTTTCCACTCCAATCCTTGCCCCTGCCTCCAGGCTCTCTCCCTGAGCCACTTCCAGACCGTGAGCTCCATCCAGAGGCTTCCCCTCTGCCGGAGCCCTCTCTCCCTGCAGTAATTCCTGTGGCTCCAGAATCTGCCCCTCAGGACCAATGCATGCTCCCAGCTTTGCTTCCAGACCAGAGCCCTCTGCAGTAGTGACAGGCTCAGGACACAAATCAGCCTCAGCTGGAGGGGGCACATGTGCAGCAGCAGCTCCTTCCCGTGGGTTTGCAGTGGGAGATGCACCCAGACCTACCTCCAAACCGGGAGTCATGCTCTGCTCCCCTTCCCACATACCAGCTACACCCAGAGGTGGCAGATCTGCCTCCGTGCTCCCTCCTGAGCCTGATTTGGGCTCCTGCTGTTCTGTGAACAGCAGCACGTCAGCATCAGTGCTCTGGGCCTCCAGTGTGTCCAGGATTTCAGCCTCCTCCTGTGGTTGGACTCCTGCAAGAGCCCCCTCTCCCTCTCCCTGTTCACCTCGTGCTCCTGGTGGATCAAGCACAGGCTCCTGTGGCAGCCCATGCTCACCTTGCACTTGTGCCCCATTCTCCTCCTCCTCAGTCTGAATGGCTCTTCCACCCTCCCCTCCCCTTGGAGCCCCTGGGCTGAGACCCCCACACAGCTGCAGATCTGCCTGGCCATCCTCTGCTTCCAATTCCACTAATTCTGCTTTATTAACCTGTTCCAGGGGCTGCACTTTTGAATCCAATCTCCCTCCCTGCTCTGTCCCTGAGGATCCAGCCTCACCCACGAGCTGCAGCTCTGTCTCCGTGCTCCCTCCCGGGGTCAGTCCGAGCTCATCCCCCTCTGCAATCAGCTGCACACTGGCACCACTGCTCTGGGCCTCAGCAGTGTCCAGGCCTTCAGCCTCTTTCTGTAGTTGTACTCCTGCAGCAGCCCCCTCTCCCTGAGCCCAGGTCACCCCACTGGGATGAGGCACTGGCTCCTGAGGCAGCCCATGCTCACCCTGTCCTTGTACCCCATCCTCTTCCTCATTTTCTTGGAGCTGAACAGCTCTTCCACCCTTCCCTCCCTGGGGGGTTTCTGGGCTGAGACCCATACAGAGCTGCAGATCTGCCTCCACCAATTCCAGTGCCTGAGACTTAACTGGGAACAACCCCCACAAGTCTGGGCTGCCCACAGGTGTTTTTGCTGGGGAAGGACCCTCACTGTGCACTGCAGCAGCCCCCATTTCTTCTGCCAGCCCTGACTCTGGTTTGTCCTTCCCGAGTTGCACACCTGGATCCACACCCACTCCCTGCTGTGTCCCTGGGGATCCAGCCTCATTCCAGACATGCACATCTGCCTCCACCTCTGCCGGCAGCTCCATGTTGGTGCTGCTCTGGGCCTCCATCAGTTCCACATCTGTTCCCACTCCTTCCTGGCCGTGGGTGGGTGGCACAGCCACTGCCAGTGGCTCCTGAGCACCCACACTCCCTCCCCACCCTGCGCCTCCCCTGGCACACTCACCCTGCCGCTGCTGCTCTGCCTCCCTGGGCTCTGCTTCCTCCACCTCCTCTTCCTCGCCCCCAGCTCTGCTGCTCCCTGCACGCTCAGCTCGGGCTGGCAGCACTTCCAGCAGTTCAGAGTCCGTGGTCTCTCCCCGGGGCTGCACCTCCGGACTGGCACGCTCCTCGTCCATCACTGCCAGGCCAGGAGCCACTGCCACCTCAGGGACACCATCCCCAAGGGCTGCCTCCACCTGTGCCTCTCCCCAGGATGGTGGCTCTGGCTCCGGGCGCTCTCCCAGCTCAGTTTCCAGTTTCTGAGGGAGCCCCGTTGCCGGGTCAGCCCATTCCTGCAGCGCCGTGCCCGGGGCCTGCACACGTTCACCCGGAGTCCTGCCTGGCTGGAGCTCATCCACAGCAAGGCACTGGCCCACTGCCACACCTTCCTGCCCAGCCTCAGGTGGCCCCAGACCTGCCTCCAAATTTTCTCTCTGGCTTATCCCCACTTCCTCAGCTTCTCCCAGGAGCTGTGCTTTTACCCAGCCTGTTTTTTCCTGCAGCCGCCCTGTTCCCTCCACCTCCATCAGCACCTGCTCTCCTGCCTCTGTGCTCTCTCCCAGGTGCTCAGCCACATTTAGCACCATCTCCTTCACACCAGCACCCTTTCCTTGCAGGAATAACATCCTCTGGGCCTCCTCTGGGCTCTCTCCCTGCTCTGCCCCTGGCTCCTGAGCCGTGCAGTGCCCGGCTCCTGTGGACGCACCAGCCTGTGTCACATCCAGAGCATGAAGCTCAGCTCTGGCTGGTCCCTCTTCCAGCTCTCCTTCAAGCAGCTCATGATGGATGTGGCCAGGGAGGGTCTCCTGCAGGACGCCAGGGGTTGTTCCACGGGCTGTGGCTGCTTCTGGCCCCGTTTGGGGCTCAGCATTGTCCCAGGGGTGACAGAGAATGTCTGCCAGGGCAGGGGGTGCACCTGGTGCCTGTGCCTTCAGATGTTTGCTCAGAGCTGCTATTGCATCATTCATCTCTCTTAGCAAAGAGCTTTGGTCAGAGGAACCTTCCTCTTTCAGAGGTTCTGGGGAGGGGTCCTCTTCTGCAGAGCTTGCTTTCCCTGGGGCTCCTGAAAGGTTTATTTCTGCTGGCAGCATTTCCCAAACCCTGGAAAGGGGAGAAAATGGGGGCAATGAACCAGCTCCCAGGTCAGGTTCCAGCTCCCTCCCATCCCTAGAGGGTCTCTGATCTACAGCCTCACCCCACCCCTCTCCAAACCTGATTTTATTTCCCCTCTAGGTGCACTTGGGGTTCAGCCAGGCAGCAATGAGGGCAGGGGAAAGGGGGATGCACATGCAGGCAGCCAGACCCGGGGCCATATCCTGGCCTCTTCCCAGTACCCATATTGGCATTATCAGACAGGAAGAGATGACTCTCAGCCAGGTACAGCAAGTTCCTGAGCCAAGGGAGTGATGAGCTGGGGTGAGAGATGTGATCTCCAGGGTGAGAGATGAGTGGGTGGGAGAGGAGTGTTAAAAGGATGAAATATCTTTGTTTGCATGGGGAGGGTGGAGGGAGGGCCTGGGGCTCAGCCCCAGCTCTCAGACCCCAGGGCACACACGGGAGCAGCAGGACCCCTTACACTTGGTGGGTGCTCTTGGCTTTGCTCTCGTTGCTCTGGGATCCCAGCCTGATCCGCATCTCGGAGCGGAACTTCTCGCTCTTCCCAGGACTCAGCTGCAGGAAACAGGGTGGGAAGAGGAGAGAGAAAAACTCTTGGTGAGAGGGAATATCCACTTGAAACGATGTGGAGTTCTCCAGCAGGTGTCCAGCTGTAGCCACCCAAAATCTTGGGGGTGCCAGAGGTAAGGAGCTGCAACCCCTTCCCTTCCCAAACATCTGCACCAACCCCGTTTGAGAAAGCTTTTAGGGGAGGCAGTGCTGCAGGAGCACCCTGTGCTCTTGGGCTCCCCAGCAGTCCCAAACAGAACAGCACAAGGCCCTGGAGCACGGACCCGCTGTCCTGTCCCCACACACCCTGGAGTACCTGTGGGGACATTGGCACCTCCATGGGCAACTCTGCCACCACTCTGTCCCTGCAAACACAGAGCACAAGGGTCAGAACGGGACCTCCATCCTCTTCACCACATCCAGCTCTGCACCAGGGTAGTGAGAGAGCAGGTCAGCAAAACCCACAACCCTTGGATCAGTCCTGTTGAGCCCTCCTGCATGAAGGACACCCCCATCTCTCTGGCACTGCCCTCCAGGGGCATGTTCAGTGCATGGTGCTGATTGTCCTGCCTGTTTCTGTGGTGCTTTGCACACCAAACCACGATGAACCTGCACCGTGGATAGCACTGAAGCACCGTGAGGCTGCGGCCCATCCCACTCATTCCCCATCCAGGAGGGAATGACAAATGTGGGGACACACGGGTGACACACGGTCACTGAGCTACTCACCGGGGCTCCCCCCTGTGCTCCCAAACCACCGTAGCCCTCATTGTCCTCAGGTGGCCCTGGGTCTGCTGCAGCTGCTGGTGCAGGTGCTGCAGGTGATGCTCCAGTGCCCGGTTGCTCTCCTCCAGCTGCTGGTTTTCCATGCTGGTGACTTGCTGGGAGCTGTGGAGGCTGCGGCAGCGCCGCTCCAGCTGTGGGATGGCAACCAGGACACTCACAGCCCGTTAATTAATTAATTAATTAATAACCATCTCCTCTAGACCCGGGGATGAATTACTCCCCCTCGAGGATGGTGGGTGGGAAACTCAACTCATGTCCTCTGGGGATGGAGGGGAGTGTGGGGATGGGGGTGGCAAATGTGGTGTGGAGGGTCCTGTGTGACAACCTGCAGCCAGGGCTGGCAGGGACACACCAGGATCAGTTGTTGCAGCACCGTGGGGTTGTTGCAGCACAGCCCAGACACCCCTAACACCCAAAGTGGGGTTGGGGCCAGCCCACCTCCGTCTGCGCCGTGACCAAGCGCTGCACCTCCCTCTCGCTGGCGTCCAGCACTCGCTGCAGCTCCTCGCCGTGCTGGTGGCTCCGGGCCATGCTCTGGGGTGGCACAAGGACATCAGCACCCACTCATCCATCGGAAGCTGCCGAGGGGGCTTGGGGTGCTGTGTCCCCTCGGCAGGGACAGCGAGGGGAGAGGAGCAGCAGGGACCCACCTGCTGCTGCAGCCGCAGCTGTTCCTGCTGGATCTGCTGCTCCAGGACCTCGCAGAGCTGCTGCACATCCTTGTCGTGCTCGGCCACACGCCTGTGGTGACAGCAGGGCCGGGGGGGTGGTGAGACCCTGCTACAGGGGGTGCAGGCCCCTGGGACCCCACACTGCCCACGGGAGCCTCAGGCTGCGGCTGGGTTTGCCTGGAGGGGTCACCCAGCACGGGCGTGTCCGGCAGTCCGATCCGGCCCTTTTGCCATCCCATCCATGACTGTAGAGGGAGCCCGACCCCAAACATCAGCAAACCCTCTGCTCCGGCCACTGGTGGGTATGCTGAAAGCACCCAGGTTTCTCTGCAGGGCTGGGGTGGCCCTCCAGGGCCCCATCCCTGTCCCCATCCCTCCTGTCCTGTCCCTGTGCACTGTCCTGGGGTGACGCACTTGTTCAGAGTCAGCTCCAAAGCCTCCTTCTCGCTCCTGGCTTCTTGGATGCGGTGCCTCATCTTGGCCAGGAACTCCTCCAGGTTGTCCAGGAGCTGGGGCTCATCCTGCCGGAGCTTCACCCAGAGCTGCCAGATCTCCTGTCTGCAGGGAGAGGGGAGTTTCCAGGTGAGCATCCCCCCAGAATCCCCAAAGCCAGGCCAGATGAGTCATTTAACTCCCGCTTTTTGAGGTGTGTGGGGACAGATGGGCACTGGGGTCACTGTGACCCTGTTCCCTGCTCCTGTGCTTGGGCCAAAGGCACCTCCAAGGCATTTCGGGGCTCCCTGCCTATGTGGGGATCTCCTGCCCCAAGCCTTTCCCCCTCTACCCATCCTGCAGGACACCCATGGGTGCCAAGCAGGGCACTTACTCCTCAGAGACGTTGTCTGTGCCCAGCTGCTCCATAAAGGCAGCGAAGTGCCTGCGCTCCTCGCTGTCCCCGCCTTGCAGCGCCGGGGCGGGGAGGACCAGCCGGGCCCTCCGGGACGCCGTCTTCCGCCGCCGGTGCTCCCTGGCAGCTTTTTGGGAGCTGAGGAACTGCCCTGCTGACAGACATCCCAAAGCCTCAGTGCCCAGCCGGGGCAACAGCAAAGCCCAAACCCCAACGCTTCCCCCTCCACGGCTTCAACAAAGCCCTTCGGTACAACAGGGCCCCGCACCAGGTGAGCCACGGGCTGAGAGCTGGGCATGGGGACGATTCATCCTGTGCCACACAGCAAGGGCAGCATTTCCCATCCCCAGGAGAGCCCCGGGACTGTGCCCAGGATCAGCCCGGGCTGCACTTACGGAGCCCAGCCGCAAACTCCTCCGTGCCCAAGCGCCCGGTGCCAGCGGCATCCAGCCCATCGAACACCAGCTCCAGCTCCTCCCTGCTGCACGGCAAACCTTCCTCCTGCAATTTCTGAAACCAAAGCAAACCAGGGTAAAAACCCACCCACCCA
>VZRO01006869.1:58866-75967 GCA_013397915.1 Daphoenositta chrysoptera | reverse complement strand
GCCCCGCCCCGGCCGAGCCTACGGCAGCCGCCCCGGTCCTGCGTGTGCCCCCCCACCCGTTCCTCTCCCATCCCGCTTCCCGGTCCCGGGAATGTGCGCGGTGCCAGAGCAGAGCCGGGCATGCCGGGACCGTGGGCACCGGGACCCCCTTCCTAGGGGAGGGCGGGGACCTGGATCAGGGGATACCGGGATACCATTCCTAGGGGAATGCAGGGACTCCCCTGAGGCAGGAGATGGAGGGACCCCCATCAGGGGATATGGGGAACCCCTCCTAGGTGGGTGCAGGGACCCGGCATCAGGGACCAGAGGGAAACGGCCGGGAGATCCAGGGCCCTCCTTCCCGGGAGGTGCAGGCATCTCCCCCGCCAGCGAATAGAGGGACCTTCCCCGAGGAGATGCAGAGAGCCCCTTCCTTCCTAGAGGGGAGCTGCGGACAGGGAGACGCCCCCATGAGGGACGCGGGGACCTCCTTGCTAGAGGATACAGGGACCCCCAGCAGTGGATGCCCCATTCCAGCCAGGAGATGCAGGAGTTTAGCCGGCTCGAAGGGGGTCCCGTCCTTCCCGGGCTGTCCCACTGCAGGAAGGAGATTCATGGATTGAGGAAAGGGTGGCTCAGCCCCTCGGGGTGCCAAGCTCGGAGCCACACCGGGATGATGCTCCCCTGGCCCTCGGGCACCGCCCAGCCCATCCCGGGCTGCCCCCAGCCTTTCGAGCTGGTTTGTCTCCCCTGGGCCTGGCTCTGCTCCACCAGCTGAACCCCAGCACCCACTGTGGGTGGAAAAAAATGTTTGGAGTAGGATCTGCTGCTCTGAGTCCTGCAGATGTCCAGGCAGGGATGAGGAGGAGGAACAAGTCTGTGCATGTCCTGCAGGAACCTGTGGCAAGGATTTGAGGGGATTTGTGGCTTAGCTGGAAAATGCATCCAAGTCCACGGGCAGGGAAGGTGTGAAGCCAGGGCAGCTTCTGCTGGGGTTACTCTGTGGGGCTGGAGGGCACCTGCCCCGAGCGTGGTCGGTCGGTCCATCCCTGCCCTGCGGCAGGAGAAGGGAAGGGATGCCCTCGGAGCCAGCCCAGCTCGGGCACAGGGGCCGTGTCCTGCAGCCCCTCCCAGCCCAGACCTCACACGGACACAAACACAACCTGCTCCCGTGGGCACAAGGAGGTGCCAGCACGATTCCAAGTGACAAAAGCCGTGTTAAAGCCATCCCTTGGGAATGCCGGGTCCCCTCGAAAGCCCCTGGAGGCAGCAGGTGCCGGTGTGCTGAGGAGGATCTTTGGTGTGCAGATCACTCCTGCTTTTTCCAGCTGGACCAGCAGCTTCCCACTGGCCAGAGCAGCTGGAAAATATGTTTGGGCATGTTTGGCTGGAGACTGCCACATGCTGCAGGAGGATTTTGCAATCACTCGTCCCCACTCGGTGGAGCTGGGCTGTGCCAAGGTGCTGGGATTTGGATCAGTGGTGGCTGCTCAGCCCCTTGGCTGCCTCCAGACAGGCGCAGTGCGATGGACAGGAAAGGTGAAAGGAGGATGGGGAATGGGAAATCATCTTAAATTCATGCCACACACCGCTGAAAATCTATCCTGGAAAGCTGCACTCTGCACCTGAACGCTCCAAAA
The DNA here is from genome assembly GCA_013397915.1 of Daphoenositta chrysoptera. Lineage (NCBI taxonomy): Eukaryota > Metazoa > Chordata > Aves > Passeriformes > Daphoenositta > Daphoenositta chrysoptera. The sequence goes on along the minus strand of VZRO01006869.1, from coordinate 74,348 downwards.
TTCATCTTTCTGTTTGTAATAGGCAGGGAGAGGAGGGGGCAAGTTGGGACAGGGAAGCTGTCACTGGATTTTCCACCTGGGAATGATTTCTGCTCCTGGCTGCAAGGAGCAGCCTTCAGAGCCTCAGTGCAGAGGTGGCTGCGGCGCTGGTGGTTGCGGATCATTTCCTTGCCAAGCTCCAGCTGCAGGTGTGGGTTTGCTCCCTCTGGATGTCAGGGATGCAATCGGCACCGTCCCAGCCACAGCACCGTGGGCACCCCCCGGGTCAGTGCAGCCCCAGCTGCCACCTGGGACTCTGGAATGAAGCAGCATTTACCAGAGGACGCTCCCTGCTTAAAAAAGATTTTTTTTTCCCCATAAAAGCCCCCCCAGTGCACAGAAGTAAATGGGAACATCAACATCAGCAGCTTTTTGAAGTGGCAGAGGAAGGAGCTTGTGCAACCCAGAGCGGCTCCGCAGCCACTGATGCAAGAGTGAGGGATTCAAAAAGGGAGATAACCGCCCAGCCTGGCTGCTGGGAACATCCCAGTTACACCAGGGACTCATCCCAGCGCTAAACCAGTGACAAAATCAATCAGACGTCGATTTTCCCTCAGGAAGGTTACTCCGTAATTCTCTCGGTGGTTTTTGGTGGGGTGGGGGTTCACTCCCCGCACCCTGGGATGGCGGGGGGAGAGGGCTGCAGGTTTCTGGCTCTTGCAAACTCCACTCTCGCTTCCCTTCCTCGGGGAGAGGGGAGCTCCGGCCGCGCCGGCATCGGAGGAGACCTCAGCCAAGCGGGGTATTGGAAATGGGAAGTGGGGAGAGGGATGGCGTCAGGGTCTGGGTCAGGGAGTCCGTGGGCACGTCTGCAGTGGCATTACCAGAGAAAAAAGGGGGGTGGGGAAAGAGTGATTAAGAAGGCGGTACAGGAACTTTAAAAAAAATAGAAAATCCCAAAGGTGATTCATGGCTCTTGATCCCACAACACGGAGGAGGAGGAGAAGGAGGAGGGCAGGCACAGGACTGGGGACCAGGATCAGCGCCGAGGGCTGATGGGCTCTTTCCTTCTCACCATTTATAGCCACAGTGTGGGATCTGTCACCTCCCCTGTCCCAGGCTCGCCCTCCCCAGGGGTCCCGAACCCCCACCCGGGAGGGGCGTGGTCGTGGGAGAATCCATCTTTGTAATTTCCTTGAATAACCCATCCTAATGCCTGGAAGCAAAAGGAATACATTAAACCACTGCATATTTCAGAGCCTTCAAAGGAACCTCCTTCCCAGCACCGGGGGCACCCAAACTCGGAGCAGCGGCCGCTGCCTCACGCAGGGAGCCCTCGGGAGCGTCTCATTCCCAGGGGATCTCCCCAGGTGGGTCGGCAGAAGCCGGAGGGAGTGGAAGAAGGGCAGGCACGGAAGCAAACGCGTTACTCAGGGCAGGCAGAGCCGGGCTGTGACTCAGCCCAGCCTCGGCACCGCCGGGATCCGGCCCGGAACGTGCCCGGGCTCATCGCTGCCGACTCCGAGTCTCGGCCCCGGCCGTGTCCTCCTCTGACTCGGGGAGCAGCACCCCCGAAAGCCACGGGGACGTGGGTGGGAGTTTCAGCGTGGAGCAGGGAACGGCTTGGGCCGGGTGGAGGAATCAGGGTTGGAATTCTCCGGCCTCGGATAGGATGGAGAACGGGGAAATGCGGCTTCATGGAACGGTGTTTACAGGAATGACACACTGAGGTCCAAGCCGTGCTCGTAAGGATTGTTTTAAATGCACACAAATTCCTGCGTGGAGGGATTTGACATGGTTTTGAGATTTAGTGGTCAAAGGTCTATGTGAAGAGGGGTTTTTTGGGCGGGGAAATAATATTCCTGTTAGATCAATCAGCACAGAGGAAAGCAGCAAAGATTTGGGCAGATGAGCATCCCTCAAGTCTTTTGGGATGGAGCGGGCAGAGATCAGGGCACCCTTATTTTTCAAGGTGAGATAAACATAAACTGCAAAAAGCTGAATTTCTACCCAGGGAAACAACCTGAGAATGGGGGGAACTAACACAGAACCTCTGCCCCACCATGGAGAGTGAGGATGAGCACACGGGGTTGGGGCTCAGTCCTGCAGAACACACCGTCCTACACCCCAAATGTCCAACCAGGGCTGTGTCCCACTCCTTGGGGCACAGGGGTGACTTTTTTCCCTTCTCAAACAGCTGTCACTTGCTGGAACATCCCAGGCAGGTGGAAATTGCTCGACTCAGGACAGCAGATTGCCAGGGACAAAGTCCTCAGTATTCCAGCAGTAAAAACCCTCTTCAGCAAGATTCAAATCACCAAGCGTTTTTTCTATGTGTTTTTTTTATTATCTCTACTAACAAGCTTTTTTCTTTTAAGTGGGAAACGTGAAGGCTCTTAATGAAACCCTCACGCTCCAGCAGAAGTCTAAATGAACCCAGTGTTCGGCTGGAGGGCGTTTATATCCCAGTGAAGCCTGTTTTCCCATCAGCTCTTTGAAGTGCCCAATTAAGTGATTTTATACTAATAGGATTTTCCCAGGAAAGAAAGACAAGAATGACAAAACGCTGAATGCTTGATTAACTCTGCCCCTAAAAGAACTCGGATCGTGTTAATTGACTGTTCCCCTGCCATATCCAGCCCTTGTTTGCCCCATTTATGAAGGCATTTTGATGAGACACCAGACCCAGCAGAGTGGAAATAGAGTCCCACCAAGCACAAATGGGGGATGAGACAGTCCTAAAACAAGGCCTTTGCTTACTGGAAATATTCCTGGATGCGGGAGCCGGGCTATGAATCGGTCGCTTCATTCGGCCCCTCACTCATTTTCATCCAAGATTGTTTTTAGCCCCATTCACAGTCATTAACGTAATTGCTTCACTGACTTTCCATGAGCAGCTTGGAAGCTTTGTGGGGTTTTTTTTCTGGCAGCAAAGGCCTCATTGTTCGGAGCGGGGCCGGGCGGCCGCAGTACCTGGCTCCAAACCCTGCGCCCGGCTGCCCCTTTATTCCCTTGCTGCTCCACCTCATTGCCCACGGCCCTGGAGCGCGGCAGGACGGGGCAGATGCCCGGAGGGGACAGGGACACCCCGCTGGGAACCAGGGCGAGTGGCTCCAGCCTCTTGCAGAGCTTCCTGCGGGGAATAAGCTCCATCCAAAACGTCCACTGCGGGTTATTTTGCAGCCAGCAGCTCCCCGAGGGCATCTCGGCGAGGGCAGGGGGAGGACAGGGATCGCTCCAGGAGCAGCAGGACCTGACCCAGCAGGATTCCCCCCCATGGATGGGGATAAGCAAGCGGAGCGTGGGGCAGGATTGCTCCTGTCCCTGTGGCTCACGGGTCCCCAGGCCTCGGTGCAGCCCAGCCCACGGAAGCTGCCAAAGGATGTCACTTCTTCCCGATGCACGGCACGTGTGGCACGGTGCTGCTCATGAGGGATTTGTTGCTCTCCAAGCCATGGGATGGTTTGAAATCCATTGGGAGCTTGATCCGGCCCTTTATAGCTGTGTGTGAGAAGGAGGTGAGGATGGGGAGCTCTGACTGAGCACTTGCTCACGATGTCACCTCTGAAACAACCCCGATTCCTTGGGGAATTCCAGACACCAGGATGGGGCATCTCCTCTCCCAGACACTGGGAATTTGGGGTTGTCCCACACAAACCTAGGCTCCGGGATGTGCATGCTGGCCCGCTTGCCCATCCCAGCAGCCGCTGGCTCAGCGTGTGTCACCATCTCCAGGGATCTCCAGTCACACCTTTTGGGAATGCCCCAGTCAAGCCCAGCATGGTGATTCACTCTGCCCGTGTGCTGGGGGGCGAGGGGTGGGGCTGGGCGTGGGCAGAGGGAGGGAAGGGGCAGCGCCAGGGGCAGGCAGACCCTGAACACGCCATGGAATGGGATCTGCAGGAGGGCAGGACCAGGACCCAGGTCACAGACGGACGGACAGACAGACAGACAGAGCCCTGCCTTGCACGGTGACTCGTGCCCAGCCCGGAGCAGAGGCAATGGGAGGGGACAGCTGAGATGGCAATAAAGCCAGGGGTGATGATATGGCAGCCGCCACCTTGACACCGGGGTAAGGGTCGATTGCACTTTTACTGCTACATGGCAGTCAGGCAGAGCAGGATTTCCGGGAATGGGGATGGAGGAGCAGCTTGCACCCCACTGGCCCCTGCTGGCCTTGACCCCGAGCTCGGCCAGGGGGGTGGACATGCTCCACACACTAGAGGGGCTCTGCCCAGTTCCACAGAGATCAAAGTCAGGGAGTTCCAGGTGCCAAAATAAAACCTTTCTATTTCAGTTTCAGCCACCCTCACAGGTTTCTTGGCCCGGCCAGTGAAAATCCACCTTGTAACGGGGAAAGAAAATTCGCTGGAACTTGGAGTTGTGGTGAGTAGTGCCCCAGAGGCTGGAAACGGGCTGGAAACACCAGAGCCCTTCCCACCTCTGCACAAACCTCGGCTTTGCAGAACACTGAGAGATTTATAGATTATCAATTGTAAATCCAAAAAAGGGAGCAGGGGAGACAAAAGGGAGAGGGATGTCATAAAACTGGGAAGTGCCCGTGCCCCTGTGCTGGGCTCTGCTAAGACCACACTTCAAGTACTGTGTTCAGTTTTGGGCCATTCACAGCAAGAAAGACATTGTCCACAGAAGGGAATGGAGTTGGGGAAGGGTCTGAAGCACCAGGAGCAGCTGAGAGACCTGGGGGAGCTCAGCCTGGAGAAAAGGAGGCTCAGGGGGGACCTTCTGGCTCTCCCACAACTCCCTGACAGGAGGGGGCAGCCAGAAGGGGGTCGGGCTCTGCTCCCAGCAAACAAGGGACAGGACAAGAGGAAACAGCCTCAAGCTGCACCAGAGGAAGTTTAGGTTGGATATTAGCAAAAATTCCTTCACCAGAAGGGTTGTCAAGCACCTGCACAGGCTGTCCAGGGTAGTGACAGTCACAATCCCTGGAAGTATTTCAAACAAAGTGTGGATGTGGCATCTGGGGACATGGTTTAGTGCTGGACCTGGCAGTGCTTGGGGGAACAGTTGGACTCGATGATCTTAGAGGGCTTTTCCAACCTAAATGATTTCATGATTCTATGAAACATGAAACCCTGAAAATACCTATAGATCAAAAAATACCCCACGGGTCCCTGTCACACATCCCCTGCAGAGGGGAACCCCTGACTCCAAATCTGGTGGAGTTTCATCCACGAGCTTCCGAGCGGCACGTGTCAGCCAGGCAGCTGCAAGGACAACTTGGCAGGAGTGGCAGCAAACCACACCTGGAGCTTATCTCTCCAGCTGGGGCAGCCTCCTCCCACAAAGTTTATAGTACAAGTGCATGAAAAGCTGATCAATCCAGCACCAGGAAAAGCAGCACCCAGTGCAGGAGGTGTAATAACACTGGTGTTAGGCAGAGATCCTTCCCTGCGATGGGGCTGAGGCCCTGGCACAGGGTGCCCAGAGCAGCTGTGGCTGCCTCTATATCCCTGGCAGTGTCCCAGGCCAGGTTGGACAGAGTTTGGAGCAACCTGGGATAGTGGGAGGTGTCTCTGGCCATGGCAGGGGGCGGGACAAAATCCCTCCCAACCCAAACCATTTTAGGATTCTGTGAAACACTGACCGCAAACACTTGGTATCAAACACTGACAGTGAGCTCTCCATCAGCAGGGAGGGCTGGGACAGCGCCAGGGCTTCCTGCTGAATATTTTTGAATATTCATGTTCTAATATTCATGTTCTAAGCAGCCTCTGCCCACGAGGAGATAACGCTTCTCTCACAGCTGGCAGGGGTGATCTTCCCAAGTGACAGCCCGGGTGACACAGTGCCCCGCCCTGATACCACTGCTGCACCCCGATAGCGCAGTCCCGACGGAGCCCTGGGGCTGCCCGGGGCCTGTCACACACTCGGGGTGTTTTGGGGGTGGCATCAGGCAGTGGCACGTCACAACCCGTCTGTGTTGTCCAGCAAAGAGCCCAAGAACACTGTGACTGTAGCAGGATGAGTCTCCTCACACGCAGGGAGGCTGTGGAGTGACAGCGCTGTAATCGCTGCCAGAACCCAGATGGGAGGGACATTCACTTCCCTTTCCCGACTGGGATCCCTCCCACAGAAAAACTGACGGCTAAAATGACTTAGAGGACCGAGCAGAAACACCACCCGAATCAATGTGAAGATTTGTTCAACTCCAAGTTATGTCAGCCACTAAATTATTAAATAATAGCCAAATGAATCACTTGGGAACGAACATAGCGTTCCTCTTGCATCGTCTATTTTATATTTGTCTGGATCCCGTGTTTATTTTAGTCCCCAGCCGTGTTTGTTTGAAGAGCACTAACAGAGGGAACTCGTGGCCGTGCCCCAGTGAAACTGCAGAATCGAAAGAACACCCCAGGCAGTGACGGTGTTTCGAGGAAGCCAGAACACTTCTCGTGTGGAGAGCCTGGGATGCGGCTTCAGCTCTGGCAACCACTTGACTGACCCACTGCAAAGCACGGCCAAGCAAAAACCGGCTTTATTCTGTTTGTGGCAGGCGGAGGTGCGAAGCCGGAGGCAGCTGGTTCCAGCAGCAGGCAGTGCGGACACGCCTCCTTACGGCAGGCCCGGCGCTGGGCCATCGCCCCACCAGGGAGCCAAGGTCGAACCGGAGCGACTGGAATTGCTCTCCTGCCCGTCGGCCTTCTGTTTGCAAAAGGGGTTGATGCTCCAGTTTTTTCACTTTTCTTTTCCAGCCAGGAAACTGCATTACAACAGCACCAGGGCAGGGTGATCCATGGTGCCGGCTGCAGCTCAGGTTTTGGGACGGTATTCTGGGGCAGGATTTGAACATGGGTACAGGGATTAAATCCAGCAGAAATAGGTTTGTCCAATGTTCAGCCACTTTGAGGATCTGTATGTCAGGAGACATTGAGGCAGCTCATGGAGATGAGATCATGGCATATGAAAGTAAAACTGGAAACTGAAAAGAGGTGATAACAGCAGTAAAAAGCTGCAGAAGCGCTCAGGCACTGGTGGGGGAACGGCTGGACTTGAGTTAGAGGGCTTTTCCATCCTTAGTGATTCCATGATTCTATTGAGCACAAAACCCTGAAAACATCTACAGGGTCAAAAAATACTTCCAGCACTGGGTTCTGCTGACAGACCCCCACCAAAGCAGGAGAGCTTCAGAGAAGATCCATGGGCACTGTGTGGTGTCTCTCTGGTTTCTCTGACTTCAAACAGAAGGAAATGCAAAGGCAGAGGATGAAATGCAAGGCCCTTCCATCAGTAAAACACTGCAGCAGTTCCTGCTGTGGCTGGAGGACAGAGGAGCAAAGCTCCAGGACCAGACTGGGTTTGGAGGATCAGGGGGTAACACAGCACACCTGGTTTGTCCAAGAATAAAAAAACTCTTCTTTCATAGAACAACGTTTGGCTCTGGACTTTGGCAGTTCTTTTCTGTTCTTAGAGGGAAGGCAAACTAATTTAATAGATGAGAAACCAGAAATTGCCAGACTGCACTTCTGAACAGGTATTTGGCATAGGGGAGCAGCAACCCTTCCCAAGGCTCAGCTCTAAAATCAACACTGGGTATGATCCATACTGGCTCCCTTCAGCTTTCTCAACAGGGTCAGCTCTGAAAGGATAATGTACCCTAAAATCTGGTCGATTGGAGTGGAACAGACAAAAACTAATTTATTTTTCAAGGGATTTTTTTTCCTTGCTTTTCGAACATTATCTGTCAGCAATCCTATTCTCGTTTTTGTCGTAACTAGCACATGTATGTGGTTACATGACATGTTAGGACATGTCATCCTGCACATGGAGCAGTTTAACCAGAAGCACTGTCAGTGTTTGGGAGGATCACAACTCTTCACCCAAGCACGACCCTGTCTGAAGACAGTGGAACAAATCCCAACAACAGCAAAAACAAAATCCTTTAACCTCTCCACTTTTTAAGTGCAAGGCACATTCTTAACACGATCTTTGGTCATAAACAAAGGAACAGCATGTACATAAAAAGAAAAACACAAGATCCTTTTCTTTGCAAACCCATTTGCACACAATGCTCTCCCCAGGGAGAGTGTAGAAAATAACTGGGATATGCTCAGGCACTGCTGAGGACCTCTGAGAATTAATCCCAGGATGCTTCTGCCTGAAGCAGGAGCAGCTAAACCTCTCCCCAAATTAGAAACACAGTGTAAATCATTACTGTCAGCACCATGAAACCAGGCCCTGAAACAATTTGGAAGGTGTCAGGCAGCAATTGCTCCATCACCCCAGGGGTCTCCAGAGCAGGGCTGTGGCTGAGGTTCTGCCAAGGAGCCTTGGAGAGTGTCCCTCTGTCCTCCCCTGGCTGGGACAAACTGCTTGGTGACTCTTCCTGGTGTCAGAATCTTTGGGGAGAGGCGAGGGATGTCCCTGGCCATAGAACACCAACACTTCCTTGTACATTTAATTTGAGAGTAAACCTTTTAAACACAACAGTCCCAGGCTGGTCACTCTCTCAAGACAGGAATGAAATCCACAAACGTATTGCTACATCAAAAATAACTCTTGTTACTTATACCCTGGGGGAAGGGCTGTCCCATCGGTGTTCATACAGTTTTATACATTTCCTATCTTTGTCTAGAAGTTATTCATTGTGTTCCCCTTCAAACCTCCACCTGATTATATAAAACCAGCACACTTCTGATTTAAGGGGGCAACTTCTTCATTCAGCTGAGGAGTAAAATAGTCAGAAACCTGAAACTGAAATGCTTCCAGTTCCGCAAGACTGCATTGCGTATGAAAACCACAGCCTGCTTCCCACTGTCTCTGGCACTTCAGATTTCTCTCCCTGCAGCAGCTGAACTACTGAAGGCTCCTTGTTCCCCCAGGCAACCACAGGAGGAACATCTGTGCCGGCAGAGGCACCGCAAGCCGGGAGCCTTCTGCACATCAGACACTGCCACAGGCACGTAGGGAAAGGGAGGGGAAGGGAACAGGGCCCCGGGCAGCCCCCGGGCCCTGCTGCCCGGCCCGGGGAGCGAACAGAGCCGGCCCCGGCACGGAGGAGCCGCCCTGACCTCTGCCGGGCACCGGCGGCACCGCACGGCCGAGCCCCCCCCACCCGCTGCTCCCTCACCCTCCGCAGGCGACAGCGAGCCAAGGGCAGCACTGGCACATCCTTCCCTTGCAGCTTCGCCATCGTCTTGTCCCTGCCTGGACACCACCAAGCAAAGGGAATTCCAGTGTTCATTGTGAGGGATTTAATCTAAACCACACAACTGAACCAGTGGAGCACATCTTCCCTGGGATACAGGAGCAAGAAGAGCAGTGCAGGAGCTCCACCTGCTCTCTCCAGCCATGCTGCAGTTTTACAAGAACTGAATCTTGAAGGTAAGTTCTGGTTTCCAGAACAGCAACTTCCAAACTGAGACAGGATGAATACCTTAACTGCTGTTCCCAACCCACAGCCAGCATGCAAAGTCCATAGCGAACCTTTGCATCTCCAGCTGGTTTTCCAAGGAATCAGTACAGGGCTCACTGTTGGGCAAGAAGTCAGGTGCCATCAGCTACTGACCACCCCGGCTGAACCTGCAGAACAGGGATTAGGTTGCCGTGGCAGTGACACCCTGCACCTCACCACGGACAGGTGAGCAGACACTGCCAGGTGCAGCTGTGCTGGGCAGTTCACAGGAGTGTTACAGCCAGGTGAGGTGACTGTCACAGTCAGGGACGAGTTATGTACTGAACAACACGTTGTAACCAAAACTTTAATCCCAAGGATCTCACAAAAGACATTTTACAAGTGACATGAAAATTCTTGTACAGTAAAGAAATGTTTAATTTCTAATGTTTACAATGTACCATTAGACACAACACATCCACTCCAGGTGTCAGTTCTGCTGTGGATTTGGTCTATTCAGAGGTTCTGGAATAGATGGTCAATCAACTAACCAGCTAATTAAGGACTCTACTTACACCAAGTACAAAATTACCTGACCCTACAGCTACAAAGTTCTATATCATGGAATATAAAGCAGCTCAGTCAGAACTGGAGCTGGATGCAGCTGCAGCCCAACCCTTTCCCCCTCCCTGTGCCACTGGCTCACTACTCTCTTTCCCAGACCTGGGCTATGGAGCACCCACGTCCTGCTTTGCTCCTGGCCTGATTCCACAAGGAACACACCACCCATCCCTGCACACCTCCTCCAGCTGAGCCCCAGCACCCCCAGCCCAGCCGTGCTCTCCCAACAACAACACAGACCATTTGCCATTCCACACACACACACACACGGTGTCTAATGGTACATTGGAAAACCATTAATATTACAAATCATAGGATCTGCTCAGAACCATATACAGATTCACATCTTTACATTTGCCACCTGTTACAAGATACAAGAAACAAAGCAAGTTCAACAGCTAAAACATTTTAAAAATGCACCAAGCTTTATGAAGTTTCAAAACAAAACAATGTTCTGTACATACTCCTGGCCTCGGATTTCATGACTTCCTGTACACAGCTCCTTCCCACAGTCCTATTTCCTCTCATTTGACCTGGAGCGACTGAAGAACAACAGACAGGTAAGGTTAAAATCCAGGTGTCAGGAGCAGCAGATTTCCCTTTAAGCCCCCCAGCCACAATCAGCAGGTGATATCTGAGCATTTTAAAAATACTGTTCACTTAACAAAACGGAGTATTTTATTGTTCAGGGTGAAGAATCTCCTACTGCACTACAGGTGATTCTCCACCACCGCCTTCTTCAGTATTTACCAAGGCACAGAAAGTCATTTTTACGCTTACTCAGAACACACAAACACTGAAGACTCTTCTTACCTGCGAGACCTGGAAAAGGAGCGAGAAGGCTTGTGGTTCCTCTCCCGTGAGAGTGATCTCTCTCTTCTTCTGTCTCTGGAGAGGGACCTGGTACAGATCACAACACCACCCCATCAGAGCACAGCTCAATCAGGCCAACGAGGCTCCCTGAGGAGCTTCCCTTCAGGAGTGAAGTTTTTAAACTATTCAACCAGAGGAAACTGTTTACCAATGCTGCTATTAACCCTTTCTCAAGGGAAGAGTAATCAGCCTGAGCAACAGCTTATACTGTGCTGTAAACAGGCATGCAGTACTTTGCAGAAGTTTTTTTTGCAGAACCCCACCTAATCACATCCTGATTTATGGCTGGACTCAATCTTAAAGGTATTTTCCCACCTCAGGGCTCTATGATCCTATGCTCAGTATCTGTGAGAGTATCTCATCCTATCTCACAGTATCTGTGAGCGTAGCACATTAACACTTGTACTTTGGGGAAAACTGACAAAGACCCCAGGCAGCTGTGGAATGGAAATCACTTCTGTTCTCAATATCCCTCCACTGCTATCCCTGGAATCTCAAACAGCTCAGTAATTCCAGGCAAGCAATATGACAGAAGTAGATCTGTTTCCCTTTTACCAAACTACAGTCTGACTGTGCACAGCCCACGCTGGAGCTGTTTTGGGCTGCTCCTTTTCAACCCTCCAGGCTGGAGCAGTCCCTGGGGTAGGGAAGGGACTCGTACCTGCTGCGGCTCCGGGAAAAGCTTCTCCTTCGCGGTGATCTAGAACCAGAAAACCAAATGTGAGGCACTTTATCCATTCTTTGAGCTTTAATGGGGTGAGGCATTTCCCAACTTGTCAAACTCACTGTTGGGCCCAGGGAACGTGCCAAGAATAACTGGCATCCATCATCCAGTAAAAGGCATGGAAAGATTAGGCAGTAAAACCAAGCTCAGTGTGAACAGCACGTTTCCAACCACGAATTCACTTAACTAAGAATGCGTCAGAGCAGAGTTGTCCAATGCAACACTTTCCATTTCAACTAAATACACTGCCCAGAACACCACACCAAAGTCCCACAGGTGGTTCCAAAAAAAAAAAAAAAAATAGCACAGAGCAAATGTTTTGGAACCCATGCAAGCCAAAAAGGTCCGTAACAAGACATAAGAGATATCAAGTGGAAAAAAAAAGTGAAAATGCGCTCAGTGTCAATATTGATAATGCCATTAAGTGCTACATTAGAACTGCATATTTGTGATTGTCATTTTTAATGCCATAGAGTGTGTTTAGACTATTTTCTTATAAAAAATAAAAAATTAAAAATATAACCTTAGCTCGGCCCAGTTCATCCCAAAAAAGTAATTGTTTTAAGTTTTGAAAACTGTTAGTAAAACCATTTAAAGGTGATAGGATTTTTCTGGCAAGGAAAAGCTACATTTGTTAGAGTTTCATTAAAAATTTAGTTTGGCATCTCACATGCAAATATCCTGGTTTTTACATTATTCACAGTGTAAGAGCTTCCGTATCACCCTTAAAAGTTTTCTCAAGCAACATATGTACGTTACCACTCAATTATGCACAGCCAGCCTTTGATTGAGAAAAGTAATTACTTATAAGCCGCTTACTCCTTATTTTAACCAGCAGTAAACTGTATAAGCAGGAAAAACTTACAAGTCTTTGGTTTCAACAAGCTAGAAATGGTGAGGTGAGGCTGCCGGACTGACTGCCAAGAAGAATTTGCTGAAAAGGTTTTGCCAGATGTTGCGTTGTATTTAGTTGGTTGGCGAAGGGGGTGTTGTGGATTTTTCCTGCTTTTTTGTTAGCCGAAGGCTGCTGCTGTAGTTGTTGTGAAGACATTTGGTAAATAAACAGCTGAGCTGATTGGCCGGGAATGTGTGGGCGGTCGAGGTGGCTGCTGCCGATTTGGTTAAGGTTGGAGAGAAGGCTGAGAGAAAACAGCATGCTCGGGAACCAAAGGGCGGTGCAACCTGACGACTGGCCATGCCTGGGTCATGTGAAACGACACCAGCCAAGCTGCATGGGGCGCGCTGGTCACATGACGCTGAAAGGGCTAGTTGGCTGGCTAATGCAGACTCAGAGGGTGGTGAGAAGAGACATGATGGTGACTCTGTAACGGGTTCATTTTTATTAATAGATGGACCAAAAAGCATAAAAAAAATGAAAAACAAGCCATCAGTACAACCATCTATTAGCTAACAAATACTCCTAATGTGTTATTTGTTTTTTTTTTTTTTTCAACAGCAAAAGGGTAAGCTTGAAACCCTGACTCGGGAGGACTTCACTCACCTGCCACAGGTAAATTCAGTCCTGTAAAAACCACGGTGCACACTTAAACTGCCAGACAAACTAGTCTGGGTCCAAGAACGTGCCAGTTCCCAAAAATCCTGCTATATGCTAGAGCTGGGTTTGCAAACTTCAAGTGACAGGATCGTCACACGATGCTTTAATTCCAAGCTAGCACTAAAATGTCAAGATTCCAGATGTTTTAGAGCAACTGTTACTCAATCTATTATTAAACAGCTGCCTGCCTGGGAAGTATTTAAGTTCTGCAAACAAAGTGGAAAAACCCATTGGTATGGAAATGCTAAATTGCTGTATGTCATGTTCTGCCATTATGGAGTAAAGGAAAGGAACAGCCTAAGTTGAAGTATGGGGAAGAAAGGCAAAGTGTGACTAGAAGATGAGCAGATTTTAAGAGGAAGGAGGATAAGCCCAGGACAGAGGGCACTGACTACCAACTGCACAGTCACCTAAGGACAAAAGCCAACAACATTCAACACAACTTAAGTTCACCTCGATTTTGTTGGGGGTGGGAGGGGTTTGATTTGGGGTTTTTTTAGCATTTGTCATTTCCGAATCATGATCAGATAGATGAATGTTATCCATCAACATGCCTTTAACAAGCCTGCTTCTAGGATGCTAGGTGGTAACTGTGTCAAGAGCTCTAGGAGTGTGCTGAGGCCAGGTACCTGCGCCGAGGAGGGGGACTCCTCCTGCGATAGTCATCCCGAGGGCGCCGGCCCCACGACGGAGGGGGGCCACGGTTCCGACTCCGCTTCTCCCCGTTGGAGAGCTCCACTCGGACACGACACCCACACAGGGTTCTGGAAGAGAGGGTGACACTGGTTAGCGTTTCCAGGGAGGAGGCAGCATGGAATAAAACACAGCACAGTCCACAAGAGGGATAAGGAACAGGTAAGGGTAAAAATGTTCTGTCATCAAAGCACAGTGTCCAGAGTCAGCTCCAGCGTGACTGTGGGGGACCCTTCCCTGGAAGTGTCCAAGGCCAGGCTGGACAAGGCTTGGAGCAACCTGATCTAGTGGAAGGTGTCCCTGCCCATGGCAGGGCGTGGAACTGGATGGGCTTCCAGCCCAAACCATTCTGGGATTCCCTGGCAGACAAAAGGTTTGGCTGCTTCTCAAAACTGCTGTGCCAGTAAAGCAGACAGGGAAGGAACCAAAGAGAGTCTCCTTTATCAGTTTTGCCTCTTTATAGTAACAGCACCTGCAATTTAATTAACATACACAAAGAGACTCAAGTAATTTCTAACTTGGGAGTTCAGTTGTGAAGTGCAAAATTAACCATTACAATGCTATTTATTAAGGAGGGCAGCGTTAGATGGGATATTGGGAAGGAATTCTCCCCTGTGAGGGGGGGGAGGCCCTGGCACAGGGTGCCCAGAGCAGCTGTGGCTGCCCCTGGATCCCTGGAAGTGTCCAAGGCCAGGCTGGACAGGGCTTGGAACAACCTGGGATAGTGGAAGGGGTCCCTGCCATGGGGAGGGGAGGACGGGATCAGCTTTGAGGTCCCTTCCAGCCAAAACCTTTCTGGGATTCTATTTCTGCACTATAAGAACACATTTATAGTACCATATAAATAAACAGTGCATCACAAATGTGTCAAGACCTCAGTCCTGCAGTTTAAGCATCACTGTATCACTCCTGCAATGTCTCATATTTTGACCAGCCAAGCCAAACACACAAGCACATTTACCTTCCATCTAGTTCTCTTACTGCATCAGCTGCATCTCGGGGATCTTCAAATTCCACAAAGGCAAAACCAGGAGGATTTCTCGCCACCCATACACTGCGCAGTGGTCCATAGTAACCAAAAGCTCGCTCTAATTCCGTTTTGTTGCCATTGTTTCCAAGGTTACCCACATAAACCTTGCAGTCCAGCGGACAAGAGTCGCGATGCATTGCTAGGACAAGAAAACAGAAGTTGACACATATTTAACACAGCGCATGTGCTTGTTCACTTCCAAGGGAAGTCACTCTAGTGGCTGCTTCCCCCTGAAACTTCAGCAGTGATATGAGCTGATGGAAACATTGTGTGGAAGGGGTGGGAGGAGATTGTTAAAACCCAACAATAAAAGAGAGGTGCTATACCACATTCTGATTAAAATTCACTATTTCGGAGAATTTAGTTTACTTTTCCGGTTTAGATTTGAAGGGGGGGGTGTCTTCGCCCCTCTTCCTGCTTAGCGCGGGGGAAATCTGCAGAGGGCGCTGCGCGGGGGAGGCTCCATTGTTCCCGGATCGGGATTAGGATCGCGGCGATCCGCGCACGAAAGGGCGGGGGGAGAGCCAGCGCCATCTCCGGCCGAGCCCCGTGGGCACTGCCCGGGGACTGGCTCGGGAGCTGCTCCTCGGCGCGGCGTGAGGGCCCGGCGCTGCCACGGGCGGGCGGGACGGCGCCACTCCGCCCCCGC
>VZRO01006869.1:0-43655 GCA_013397915.1 Daphoenositta chrysoptera | reverse complement strand
CTCCAGCAGCTCCAGCTCCTCCCTGTGCTGGTTCCAGGGCTGGGGCAGCTCTGCAGGTGGGGTCTCACCTGAGGGGGGCACAGGGACAGAATCCCCCCTGCCCTGCTGCCCACGCTGGGGGCTCAGCCCAGGGCTCAGTGGGGTCTGGACTGGGGCAGGTCCAGCTCTGCCTCACCAGCACTCCAAGGTCCTTCTCCCAGGGCTGCTCCCAGTCCATTCCCTGTGTTTGTGCTGGGATTGCCCCAGTCCAAGTGAAGACACTGGAAGGAGGGAGGGGGTGTTGTGAGGAGTCACCCAGAGCTGCCTGTGACCAACCTGAGCCTCGGGCACCTCTCCAAGTTCCCCAGTCCAGTGCAGCCATGGACTGGACTGAGCTGTGTGACTTTCCTTTGTCTGGAACCCTTAAATTGGCTGAATACCCTCAAGTTGTAGCCCTGGAACTTGTGCTGTTCTCCCAGCGTGCCATGGAGTCCGTAACCAGAATTTGGAAAACGGTTCAGTGTTGGTTTGGCTTTGCTGCCAAAGCCTTAACGAGCTCCCCGAGGAGCTCCCCACTGCCTGCTCACTACAACAGCTGCAGAAATGAGGAACTAATTTAGAAATAAATATTAACTTGCAAAGATATTTTCTTCAAAGCTTCAAATGAGTAAAGAGAGATTGAGGTCCAATTCAGGCAGAAAACAGCACTGATGTAATTCCTTTCTTTCTCTTCACACAGCTCTTGCCTTTAAAATTTATTTGCTTATTATGAGCACTGTTGTCTTCTCCCCAAATCTCAATGTTTTTTTCTGTTTAGGATCAAGACTTTGTCTGAACAAACAGACTGGACTTTATAAGTTACATGTTTTTGTAACAACAGATGTCTGTGGGTGTGTAATTTGGAGTTTAAATAGTGTTGACACTGTACCCTGAAGTGCAGATTGAGTCTATTAGGGATATTTGGGAGAATTTCAGCATGGCTTTGGCATCACTCAGTCCTGCTGAGCCATTTAATTCTGTGTATGGCACAGACTTTGCTACTGGAGCTGCTGGTTTGAGTGTGGGTTGGAACAACTGGGCAGTGCTCAGTGGTTCTTCAGCAAGGGCAAAGCAATTTCCATGTGCCCGATTCTGGAAGTGATAACCCCAAATATTATCACAGCACAGCAGCTGCAGAGAGCCCCAGGAGACAGGAAGAGGATCTTGCAAAGAATGACTTGCAGAAAGAGAAGGAATTTTTTAGCACATTTGTCATGTCCCAAACCACCAGGCCCAGTTCAGCCAGCTGTTAATACCACTGGCACTGGGAAAAAGGTCCCAGAGGATGATCATTACAAGTGTCCCCTGAAGTCATTCCCCTTCTGAAGCCTTGCTTCCTCCTTTCTTTTCTCCCAGATAATCCTTTTGTACTAAGGCTGTAAATATTTCTGATTCTTTAAGGGGGAGAACATGTACAGACAAGTTTTCTCTTCCCAAGTATTTTGAGTATCTCAGGGATTAGGAAATTTAAAGTAACTCTTCTCATCTTGCATGTGAATAGTTTGAGATGCAGAGAGATTTTAAATGTGTTTGAATACCAATTCTTCCTGGAATAAGTGAAATTTTTGTGTTTAAATGATTATTATGGCTCTGGCCTGAAGTGACTTGCCCAGCTGTCAGAGAGAGACAAGAACAGAACCCAGATCTCCTCAATTTGTATTTGTGTAGAGCAAAAATGTACACTTGAATAACTTGTGAAACTCAAGGCAGGTTTAGTTTATTAAAACCAGAGAGGACAAGGTTGGAATTATAAAACTGGATAGTAGATTCTTCAAAATGAATTTCCTGTCTGAGTCTCTCCTGTACATCTTTACACTCATAACTTGCTGGCACCAGCCAGAGGCTGTGGATGTGTGCACCTTGTTAAGAAACAACATTAATGATTTAACCTGTTTTTTTTTTCTGATTTGATTTAAAAAGCAAGGTTAATGATTCAACCTTTATTTTTATAATTTGTCTCTGCTCTAGACAAAAGAAACTAGAACAAATGATGGAAGAAGAAGGCCTAAAAGATGAAGAGGTAATGAATATTTTTATGTTCTTAATGGTCTTAATATTCTTAATTAAATTGATTAATTCTTAATATTCTTAATTCTTAATATTCCTTATTTTTATAGTCTTAATGGGTAAACACAGGAAATTTTCTTTTCTAAATGGAGATCTGGGATCTTTATTTGGAATTGCTGTGGTCCCTATGGAACCCACCTGCAGAATTCTCACTGGGTTCTCTTAAACCCTAGAAAAGAATCAGGAGGTCAGCACATGCACAAAAGGAAACGGAGTTCCTTCGCCTGAAGAGAACCAGGCTTGGACTGGAGGACTTTGAGTCCCTAAAAGTAATAGGCAGAGGAGCATTTGGAGAGGTGAGTCCAGAAAAAAAAAAAGACTTTTTAACTGGCTCTGGTGTTTGGTAAAACTTGCTTATTTTATACAAGCAAAAGGTAAATGTAACAACCACAGATCGGTTGTAGCTGAACAGTCACGTGCAGCTGGTTTTTTACCTAATAAATGCTGGTTTAAGACGTCCTGTGCTTTAAAGGAAGCTGAATGATGCTGAAAAGGACCTGATGGGCAGCTAAACACAGGTTTGCAGTGGGTTTTAAAGGTGAACTTCTGAGGCTGGACTTAGGGAGAGGTGGAGAGCCCTTGCAAAGTCTCTTCTGGTGCCCTTCAGAGAAGGGGCTTTGGACCAGTTGCTTTAGGTGAGAATCTCTCAGTGTCCCCTCTGCTAAAATAACTGCAGCTCTTAGAACTGACAGGGCTTTTTGCCATCACTGTGCACTGTATGATGCTTCTTGTATTTTATAATCCGAGACGATTTCATGAAATGGAAGCCAAGGCCTTGATACCCAACTTTGTCAAGAGTTGTGCTGGGAATGCTGGGTTTGATCCAATCTTTGTGTGCCCCCAGGTGAGGCTGGTGCAGAAGAAGGACACGGGGCACGTTTATGCCATGAAAATCCTACGCAAAGCTGATATGCTTGAGAAGGAGCAGGTGAGGAACACCCCGAGCTCTGGGTCACTCTGGGAGGTCACTGTGGTGTGTGCAGAGGAGGAATAGGCATCTGTGCTTTAGGTTTAGTAGCTAAAAATTCTGGGTGTTTTTTTAACTCCATTCTTGTAGAGGAAATAAGTCGGAAAAATCTCTGAATTCACAAGGATTTGTTTTCTAGTGGGCTCTTTCAACACAAAGTCCTGTGCAAATGATTCAATGCAGACTTCAAGGCCACTGTTTTACTGCATTTATGACTTACAGGATCAGATATAAATATCAAAGAGATAGAACTGCTGGAATTCAGACCCAGAGACATAAAGTAGCAGCATTTAATATTCTTAAGGCTTTCCTTTGCTAGTATTCCTGGATATAAAATGATCTGGGACAGTCACTTGTTCAGCACTGGGATGAAGCTCTTGTGTTTTCATAAAGAGATCTAATGATTAGGTATATTTGTAAAGAATTGAGATTTTTGTATATATTATATATATATAAAATGTATATATATATGTGTGTGTGTGTGTATATATGTATACATATATACACATATGTATATATATACATATATAGAATTTATATAATATATAGGTTTACTAGGTGTATATATAATAGGTATAAAATATATGTATA
Organism: Daphoenositta chrysoptera; assembly: GCA_013397915.1. Taxonomy (NCBI): domain Eukaryota; kingdom Metazoa; phylum Chordata; class Aves; order Passeriformes; genus Daphoenositta; species Daphoenositta chrysoptera. Next base: position 40,012 of record VZRO01006869.1, on the reverse strand, counting down.
TAATCAATCATATATTGAAGTTCTGATAGTATTTCTGCCTTTGTGCAGAAGTTTGACTTCTGTCTTCTCAACATTTGATGCTGTTCAGAATAAGAGTTGAATTGCCTGTGAAATAAATGCATTTAATGAAACCAATCCAATGCTCTGTGTCTGTGCAGGTTGGCCACATCCGTGCAGAGCGGGACATCCTGGTGGAGGCAGACAGCTTGTGGGTTGTGAAGATGTTCTACAGTTTCCAGGACAAGCTAAACCTCTACCTGATCATGGAGTTCCTGCCTGGAGGTAACTCTGGAATGCAAGGGCTGCTCTCCTTTTGTTTGGGGATTGCTAATTTCTTCATTACAAGTGCAGTCTGGGACTGGAGTGCACGTGGGTGCCCTGCAGTGGTGTTTGTACTGTACATCTGTGAGGGACCATCATTTCTGCTTTTGGGGTACTGAGGTGTTTGGGCAGGCTCGAGGTTTCCTGTTTGGGTCTTTCAGCTGCAGGTATTTAAACTTGGCTTTAATATTCTTCTGGTTCCTACCCTTGCTGTGCCCCTGTGACTCTAGAGACCCTATGTCTACAGAGTCACAGCATATCCAGGTTTGGCAACCTCTAACCTGCTGGTTTTAGCTGCATGCAGCAGAAATAGCTCTTTTTCTATAAATGTCTTCATAATTAGTGAGAGTGGAGCCTGTGTGTTCACGTCTGGGGGGTTTCCAGGTGACATGATGACACTGTTGATGAAGAAGGACACTCTGACAGAGGAGGAGACGCAGTTCTACATCGCCGAGACCGTGCTCGCCATCGACTCCATCCACCAGCTGGGATTCATCCATCGGGACATCAAACCTGACAACCTCCTCCTGGACAGCAAGGTAGGGACTGGCCACTGAGCAGGAAATAGGCCTTGGGATTGTTCATGTTGACCTGAGGTGGTGTTGACAGCTGTGGAAGAAGATGGTGCTTCTTTAGTTAACCCTGTTCCTTCCAGATTTTAAGAGCATCTCTGCCAAATTGCTGGGGAAAATCCCCAAGCCAGGAAAGACCCCACCTCCACTCAGACCTTGAGCTCTTCTGACAGTTGTTTGAACTATTTTTGGTTATTTCAGATGCAGTTTAAAGCACGTGGTTTCAGTTCCCTCTTAGGCAAAGCTGTTTCCCTTTGCTCTCACATCTGTTACGTTCCCCAGTGCCAGCTCTGGTCGTACCAAACGAGAAGGACGTGGCTGTTCCAGTAGCCAGGCTGAGGATGGAGAATCTCCCTCAGGATCAGGGTGTGTCCTGAGGGCTGGCCAGGCCACCTGGTTATTGGAGGCACTTTGCAGGAGTGATTGTTTCAGTATCCTCCTATTGCTCACTCCAAGTTTGCCTAAAATCAAGGTTGGAAAGAGTTTCCCAGCAGTAAATAGTGACTTTCCCACTACCATGTAATGCACTGTTGGAATTACTGCAGAATCCCAGAACGGTTTGGGTTGGAAGGGAACTTAAAATTCATCCAGTGCCACCCCCTGCCATGGGCAGGGACACCCTCTGCTATCCCACCTTGCTCCAAGCCCCGTCCAGCCTGGCCTTGAACACATCCAGGGCTGGGGCAGCCACAGTTTCTCCAAGCAGTGTGTCCAATTCAGGATGTTTACATCTAGACATGAATACATTTAGAACTTAGAAAAGGATGTATATTACAAATATATATACTTCTAAAAATTGCACATAGTCAGTGTGGTCACATTATGCACCAGGACAGATTCAGTCACTGAATTGATGGTGTTTTTTATCTCTTGGGGCCAATACACACCCCAGGGACTGCAGCTGCCTCTGGAAACATTTCCTTTCACTCTGAAGTGGTTGGGAACTCACAGAGCAGAGCTTTCCTGAAGTAAATGGTCACTGGGCTTTCTCTGTGGAGTAGCAATGGAAGCATTGATGGCTTCATTCCCTGCACACGTCCAGTGCGAGGTTAAACAAGGAAGGCAAAGGACATTGAGGGGCTGGAGCGTGTCCAGAGAAGGGAATGGAGCTGGGGAAGGGTCTGGAGCACCAGGAGCAGCTGAGAGACCTGGGGAGGCTCAGCCTGGAGAAAAGGAGGCTCAGGGGGGACCTTCTTGCTCTCCCTGACAGGAAGGGGCAGCCAGGTGGGGGTCAGGCTCTTCTGCCATGTCTCAAGTGAAAGACAGAGAGGAATTGGCCTTAAGTTGTGCTGGGGAGGTTCAGATTAGATATTAGGTTATTTTTTCATGCAGGGGTGGTCAGGCATTGGAATAAGTTGCCCAGGATATTCTAATACAGCCCCTGTGGAGTCACAGTCTCTGGAAGTGTTCAAGAGGCATCTGGATGTGGCACCTGGGGACATCATTTAGAGCTGCTGATGGTGGTGTTGGGTTCTTCTCCAACCTTGCTGATGCTGTGATTTACTATGACAATGTCTTGTATTGGTTTTGGATTTTGGGTTTTTTGTTTATTTCCAGGGCCACGTGAAACTCTCAGATTTTGGTCTGTGTACTGGACTGAAGAAAGCCCACAGGACAGAATTTTACAGGAACTTGAATCACAGTCTTCCCAGTGATTTCAGTAAGTTCTTTGGCTCCAAAGAGTACCTGGGTGGTTGCTCTTGGTGCCTGACACAACAGATTTCAGTGTGAGGGTGTGGCTGCAGTGGGCAGCCTAATAATGAACTTTACATCTTGAGGTGGATTTTCATTTTCTGTAAAATAAAAATAATTTCAGTTACTTTAAACCTGTTTTCATTTCCAGAAGTTTGTCTCTGAAACAGACTGCTCTAGCCCTTTGCATGTGTAATAAAGTCAGAACTCAGTGAGTTGGGAGCTGCTGGCTGGGTCTCAAGTGTTACTGAAATTAATAAACCAGCACAGTCTCTGAGTATCCAGGATTATTCTCGAGGGGAATAACTTGGGTCATGAAGTTACAAAAACCCTGAAAGCATGGCTTGCTAATGAAAGGCTTGATTAGATGTTGCCCATATTTCACAGGTTTGGAAGTTGGGAGGTTTAGGTTTGGGGTATTGACACACATCTTAAATGAGATCTTTAGTGTAATGGTTTGGGGGTAAAAATATCTTGGGTGACCAGTAGGATTCAGTCCCAGCTATTGAATCTCCTTCAGCTTTCCAGAACATGAATTCCAAAAGGAAAGCAGAGACTTGGAAGAGGAATCGCCGGCAGTTGGTGAGTAGCTTCCACCTGCTTGGAAATGTTCCTGCTGAGGTGTTGCATCAAATGGAACGTGGATTTACATGGAAGTTTTTAATGCATCTCAGAGATCTGGGCAATCCTGAAAGGCAAAGATTCAGGCATTTTTTAAAAAGAAGAGGAATGACTCTAGTTTGTCCTTCATCCATCTGCTGAACAGCTGGTGACATATGTGCTGGAGATAGCACTGCCATAATTACTTACATGGATATCTGAAGTCTCCCAGCCAAAATTATCAATTCTTGCCACTTCCAATCTAACAAAGGGCTGCTGACCCATTCCAAGGTGTATATGGACAGTGATACCCTTCCCCATTCTCCTGATGCTATTTTAAGACTCCTTCACATGAAGATGTTGATTTTGTCTCTACATACCTTGGAAGAAAGGCTTTAAACACCTTTGCTAAAGGATCTCAGAGACAATCTGGTGTCTTTCTCAAAATAACCAGTCTTGTGTAAGTTCCCATTCCCATGTCAGGCAGTTTTCCCTGCAGATACGTAACTGATGGTGTTTGTTCCAGGCTTTCTCTACGGTGGGAACTCCAGATTACATTGCTCCTGAGGTTTTCATGCAGACTGGATACAACAAGCTGTGTGACTGGTGGTCCCTGGGGGTCATCATGTACGAGATGTTGATCGGTAAGGGACGGGCAGGGCAGGGTTGGAGGTGGGAATGGTGGAGCAGGACATCAGCTGTGTTCCTGGAATCCCAGAATCCCATGGAATCCCAGACTGGTTTGGGTTGGAGGGGACCTTAAAGGTCATCCAGTGCCACCTCCTGCCACGGGCAGGGACACCTTCCACTATCCCAGGTTGCTCCATGTCTCATCCAACCTGGCCTTGGACAATTCCAGGGCTGGGCAGCCACAGCTTCTCTGGGCAGCCTATTTCTGTGCTTGGGGTCAGGTTCTCAGAGCATCCACTCCTTGCCTGGTCTGTCAGGTGTGTTCTGACTTCAGGAATTATTTTTGCTTGATGCAGGATTATATTTTTGTTTCTGTTCAGGTTATCCACCATTCTGTTCTGAGACTCCTCAAGAGACATATAAGAAAGTGATGAACTGGAAGGAGACCCTGACATTTCCTCCAGAAGTTCCAATCTCTGATAAAGCAAAGGATCTTATTTTAAGGTGCCAGCCCCATGGTTTGCCAGTTAATACAGCACTAATTTTCTTGTCTTGTCTCTGTATTCTGTGCCTCTCATGGCTTGTTTCACATGGAAAAACCCTGATGCTACAAACTGTTACACACATTAATCAAATGCTGAACTCCCTTGTCAAATACTTTCATCTCTCAGGCCATTTAGTGGTTCCCTGACTAAATTGTGCTAAAAAGGAGCTCCCATGGAAGTGCTGCCACTCTGGCAAAATGTTTCTGCCCCTTATTTTGCCTGCAAGCTTCTCATGGAAGCAAGTTCAATCCTTTTGACAGAGCTGACTTCTTACAACAGCAATGATTTTGCCTGTGTATGCACTGGAGCATACAAATGTATCCCAGTGCTCGCTGACTCATTTGTACTTCATTATCTATTCTCAGGACAGAAATATAAATGTCTGGCTTTTTAGGCTTTATATGTTCTCCTGCTCTACTCTGGTCCTGAAATAGAAAGGTCACGTTATTCTGTTGTGAAGGAATAGCACATCTTAACTGTGGCACTGGACATGACATTCCTAAACATAATTCTGTGTGTTGGTTTTGCTGTGGGAGTTCTTAGTCTGCTCCATTTATATGTTAAGAAACCGTAGCAGTATCAGTTCAGAAAGCTGTTCCATTTCTGGATGGAATGCTTTCGTTTTCATTCTCCCTTCATTTTCATTCTTCCTTCCATCCCAGATTTTGCTGTGAATGGGAGCACAGAATTGGTGCATCTGGTGTGGAGGAAATAAAGAGTAACCCATTCTTTGAAGGGGTTGATTGGGAGCACATCAGGTAAGATGCTTTGCAGAAAAGCAACTGCTGTTCTCTAGGGCCTGCTCAGGCCAGCCCTGGTCTGCAGCAGGGAGCAGCTGACTGGCATTTATCATATCCAGCTGTGGGTGAGGGCCTTTTGTTCTCTACCTGAAGCTTGCTGAGGTTTAGGTACCTTCAGTCTTGATTCTGTTAAGAAATGGAAGGTGGCTGAATCCTGCTTTGTCTGCCTTTGAAATGTCAACGTTCTGTCTGCTCTTTTTGGCAGAGAGAGACCTGCTGCGATTTCAATAGAAATTAAAAGCATTGATGATACCTCAAACTTTGATGAATTTCCAGAATCTGATATCCTTAAACCAACAGGTAAATGATTGTTTGATTCTCTGTGTAAACCTTCCCCTTCTCCTGTAGAATAATCTTTCCTGTTAGTCAGATCTTACTAGATGCTGATTTTTTTTTTATCATGACCAAATAGCTTGGAAGCCTTGTGGTGCAGGGAGTGCAAGCTGGAATTTGGGTTTCAGGAGAGGCAGGCTTGTAAATGATGTGGGAGTTGTCTGAGAAAGGGCAGCTCTCAGAGGCAGCAGAGCTTCCAGAAAGTTCAAATCTCAGCAGGGCCTGGGAGCCCAATGCTGCAAATTCCCCTTGATTCTGGTTCCTGCTGGCACTTGGAGTAGGGGTAGGGAAGGGTGGAACTGAGAGGGATGTTTTGGTGTGAATCTAAAGGATCACAGCACAGTCACACATTTGTTCCATGAGTTTAAAAACAGAATTCCAGACTGGTTTGGGTTGGAAGGGACTTTAAAGCCCATCCCATTCCACCCCCTGCCATGGGCAGGGACACCTTCCACTATCCCAGCCTGTCCAACCTGGCCTGGAACAATCCCAGGGATTGGGGCATCCACCCACCACCTCTCTGGGCAACCTTTGCCAGTGTTTCACAGCACACACTGTAAAAAATTTCTTCTTTCTGTGTGGTCTGAATCTACCCTCTTTTAGCTTAAAACTCTTGTGCTATGTCCTGTGTCCCAGCAGTTCTTTCCTGGGGTTGAAGCACGAAGCTGCATCCTGTGTTTTTGGTATTTTTTTCCTTTAGAAACATTCTGCCTTATTCCACATCCAGTGTTTTGTATGAAAACAAACTCTGCAGTTCCAAAGAATAATTCTGTTTCTTCTATGTCTTCCCAGTGGCAACAAGCAACCACCCAGAGACTGACTACAAGAACAAAGACTGGGTTTTTATCAATTACACCTACAAGCGTTTCGAGGGCCTGACGGCCCGAGGAGCAATTCCATCCTATATGAAAGGAGGGAAGTAACACAGCTTTACCTGGGACTTCTGAGCCGTGGAATTCTGTTGCTGTACTTTGGGTTTATACCCATAAACGAACTTGTTCTTTTCTTTAAAGAAAACTTGAGGGCTATGAACTCTTGGAGAAGACTTCAGGACCCTGTTTTGTTACACACCTGGTTGTTATTAAGGATTTTTTTTCCTGCGCCATTGAAAAATTCCATGTTTGCATCATCTCTGCTGCCAGCGCCTTTTGCTGCTTCAGGAGCAAGAGGTTTTTTATATTCTTTGCCAGACTGTCCAGTCCATCGGGAGATGAGAGCAAACTTTCCCTTTGGCATTGCAAAGCACGGGATTCTACAGGACTGCATCCAGTCCTGCATTAAGTGACAAACTCACTCTGCCAATTCTGCCAGCACTGTTTGCCCAGTAGCTGAGGACTCCAGGACAGAGGGAACAAAGCAATAATTGAAGCTTGAGACAGACAACTCTCCAGGAAACTGTCTAGCAGAAGGACTCAACTCGGATTGCCTTAACCTTACTTTGTAGTGCTGTTTTTATAATGCTCCTTGGAAGCCTCTTCAATAGCATTTCTCAGCTCTGTCGCTGTGGCCTCCAGTTCTGGTGCACTTTACTTTTGGTACTAAGAGACCCTCAAGCCATTTAATATTTTTTCTAAATTAAAAATTTTTGCAACACTTTTTCTTTCCTAAATAGAGGAGAAATGGGCCATTTCCTCCATTGAGCGCTGAGTTTTTGGTTACTGTATGTCAGGATGGATCCATGAACAATGCAGATAAACTACAGCTGGTCACACAAGTGGGTCTGGAATTAGAGCAGAGGGAGGGAAAATCCAGGAACCTGATCCTTGGTGGGCAAATTGTGCACAGCTGGGCCAGCCCTGAGGCTCCCCAGGCTGGCTGCTGCTGTTTCTTAGCCACCTCTGAGCTCTGCTGCATCTTTAGTGGTTTAAAGACAAAACCCCATCTTTTCTGTGGCCTTTTTGCTGTTGGTTTTGAGCAGAACAGGACCAGAAGGTCGCTGATGGAGGCCTGCCTGGTGTTCCCTCCCAGAGCTGCCCTTGCTGTCCTGGCTGCACCATCTGTACCTGAAGTCTTCCACGGATGGTGCCTCTTGGGGTCACTTTTGGGGCAGTGGAACCCACCCTGTCCACTCCTTGATTGTTGCCTACTCTTAATTTATAGAAGTACATTCAGTTCTGATCAGGGTCTCTCCAAGAGAGCCCCGAAGTGCCTTTCCTTGCCTAAGCCTCTGTCAGAACACGACAGCATTTTGGGAGGGAGGATTCTGCCTCAGCTGAGCTTTTCCCAATTCCTTTTTCTAACCACGAGCTCCACTTTGTGCCCGTTTGTAGTTAACTCTGCACTTCCAGGGCAGGTGGCATTAACCCTTGGGCCTGCCTGGTTCCAGTCTGGAATTTACAATCAGATATTAAAAATATAATTCAATGAGGTTTCTAAAAGCATGTCTCAATTCAAATTGTCGTGGATTCCTGCAAACTTCTCTTGGTGCTGAACACTAACTCCAGAGTACAGACAAGACCAAGCTCCAGCGATGTCTCACAGGAAAAAAAAAGGCTTCCAGGTCTGTTAAGTCCTGACTTTCTTGATTAGAAAATGAAACAAAATGGATTTGTAGTGGAACTTTTTTTTTTACATAGGTGCTTTTAGGGAATGTTTACCTAGATGTCTCTTGACTCGAGTGCCATCCCGAAGGACTGATGGGGGACTGCCAGTCCTGTACAGAACTCGTCAGGGTCCTACCCTCACCACCCCTGGGCTTTTTGTACCTGTCCTATGAGTTTATGACTTGCCATAAGCAGTTTAGACAGCAGTTGGATCCTACCAAGCTGAAATGCAAAATTAGCCTTAATCAGAAGTCCCAGGATCTCTGTAGTCAGAAGGGCTCACTCGGATGAATAAGGGCTAAGGAAGGAATGACTTACAGGATCAGGCTTTTATAGGATCAGCTCATCCCCAGATCACCTTCTGCTCCCTTTTGACTTTGCATGAAGGACTGATACCAGCTTCTCAAACTGTTCCATCCTTATCCTGCAGTTTCTTCTAGCCATTTGAAAATGCTGCCTTATAAACCATTGGAATTAATAGAAGACCATTTTTTTTCCAATTCCTAACAGCTTTGTTACTGCCTTAAAATAAAAACAGAAATCAAAATCCTTTAAAGCTGCTGTGGATTAGGAACAAATGATTTTGAGATAATAGCTGCATTCTTAGCCCTTTACTGAAAGGGACCAGCATTTTTATTTATAAATACCAAAGATGAAGAAGCTAAACAATTTTAAGTTGTAATAAGTTGCTGTGAAAAACCAACTCTCTAGTACTGTGTATTGTGCATTTTTAGTGCTGTGTCTGAAGTGGGACCCCTCAGGTGTGTCACTGGAGTCCAAGGTGAAGTTTTCAAAGGCACGAGGAGCAGTTGGGTGCCTCATTCCTGTTGTCTTCCAGCAGAAGTTGGACGTCTTTGAATCCAGTCCTGTTGGACACACCTTGCAGGGGGAGGTTCTGTATCCCAGGTGCATTGTAAGCCTGCTTCCTGTTCCAGTTTTCCACCAACATTAGGGAAAAAAGTGTCTCCTACACTGTCTCCTTCCCAGGATCCATACTTCACTGCTAACAGTAAGGATTTTGTATGCCTGTTACATCTCCCATGGTAGCCAAACATTTTTACATTTTTCATGTGTTTTGAGGTTGTTAGTATCTTTTACCTCCTTTTTTTTTAAGCTGCCGTTGCTGGATTTCTAGAAGTAATTCCAATCTGAATTTCCAATGGATCTGAACACCTTATGCTGCCAGTTCATCTCTGTATCATGCCTAGCACAAAGCTGCACTAAGTGTTTCTTATCACTGTGCCCTGACTCTGCCTTAACCTCTAAGTTGAGAAAGTGTTCTGTAAATATTTAAAAGCTGTTACAAAATTGCACTGTAAAATTTGGCAGGTGTAGTCAACTTTTTATGGAGCGATCTCATTGTGTTGTGTAAATAAAATCCTCTTAGTAAACACACGGTTGGTGGTATGTTGTGCTTTACAAACAGGAATCAGAGAATCCTGGAATGGTTGGGGTTGGAAGGGACTTTAAAGCTCATCCAGTGCCACCCCTGCCATGGGCAGGGACACCTTCCACTGTCCCAGGTTGTTCCAAGCCCCATCCAGCCTGGCCTTGGACACTTCCAGGGATCCAGGGGCAGCCACAGCTGCTCTGGGCATCCTGTGCCAGGGCCTGCCCACCCTCACAGGGAAGAATTCCATCCCAATATCCCATCCATCCCTGCCCTCTGGCAGTGGGAAGCCATTCCCCCTTGTCCAAGTCCTCATGAAGAGTCCTTCACTCTTCTTGTAGCCCCTCCAGATAGTGGAAGATGCTGTGAGGTCTTCACACAAATCCCACCTTGTTCAAACTCTTAGTGCCCTTCCCAAGCTTCATCAGGAGAAGCCTGGAAATACATCCAAGGCTGAAGAGGGAAATCANCAGTGGGAAGCCATTCCCCCTTGTCCAAGTCTTCATGAAGAGTCCTTCACTCTTCTTGTAGCCCCTCCAGATAGTGGAAGATGCTAAAATAAAAACAGACAAATCCCACCTTGTTCAAACTCTTAGTGCCCTTCCCAAGCTTCATCAGGAGAAGCCTGGAAATACATCCAAGGCTGAAGAGGGAAATCAAAGCCAGACCTGCTCCAAAGCTGTTATTTTCTGAACACAAGTAGGTAGGAGTGGAGAGCACTTTTCACAGCACTGACCAAAAAGACTGGGGGCTTGTTAGAGCTGCTGCACAGTTTGTGGGTCAAGGAGTGTTTGTGCTGCCTTTACAACATCACTGTAATGAGGTGTAGGGATGAAGTGAACTTTGAGGTCCTCTCAGCACAAATGGTGAGAACACTTCCCTGCCAAACTACTCCTAAGACTTTGGAATCACACCCACACTTTATGAAGCAAGGAAACAAAACCTTGTAGCTCTCTATCCCCTGCCTTCTACTCCACATTTAAAACAAAATTTTAAGGAGCCAAACAAGTCACGTATAATTTATACTTTAATACAGAAAAGAAACCATACATCTGGGGTTCATACACAGCACAGGGAGCACTTCAGTACATCTAGAGTAAGACAAAAGTTGACCTTGTACTTGAAGTAGGTGACCATGAGAGGAGGAAAAGCAAACACTTTTAAAATTTGATTCAGTGTTCCAATGGAACTCACTCTACTAACAAAATTTAAAATCCAAACCGAATAATTACTTGGGAAAGCCAATAAACTACAGTGGGTGAGTGGTAAAAACTGCATGGAAATCATGGGAGCTGGGTACCTCCATCCCATGCTGAAGGTCCAGTTGATTGCACGGGGAACCACAAACTCCTACAGGCACTGACAGTCTGTAAATCCCAAGAGGGCCTGGTGCAGTTTAACAAACTGAATCCTTCCAGAGGCCGAGCTGAGCCTGGGCTCAGGGACATGCTGGGTGGGATTTGGTTTGGCTGGACATGGCTTTAGCTGTCAGATCCCAAAAGGTGTCATTGAGGTGCAGCTCTCAGCACCTGATGCCTTGACACAGCCCTGAGGAGGAGCCCTGAACAACACCCACACTTCAGTCCTTAGAGCAGAACGTGTGGAACCTCCAATTCCAGCTCAGCTGGGCAATACCAACGCTTATTCAATTAAACCTGACACTGCTGGGAAAATAAATACACACTGAAAAACAGAATCACAGGGGCTGGGGGCCATCACTGCTGGGCACTCAGGGCCTAGGGACAAGTTCCACCACTGCTGGGCTCACCAGTGCTTCCATCTGTCCTGAGGGAACAGCTCATCACCAAGGCAAGGAATGGGGTTGGTCTGGCCCCTGGTGGAGGTTCATGGTCCATGTGTCTTCCTTTCTCTACTACAGAAACAGCAATTCCTCTGGAGCAATAATGGAGTGCCTGCACATCACCCCAGCACTGTGCAGACACCAAAGGACACTTCTCTCTACCGACCCAATGACACACAGGGAGGAGTTTTCAAAAGTAGTCAAGTGGAATTTGGGCATCTGAACCCCTGGGGCTCTTAGGAGGTCCTGAATCTTCCCATAGGCACTTCTTTTTAGAAGAAATCTATTTGCTGCACTTGGGAAAGAAGCTAAGAAGGGAAACACTGAGTAAATGGAACCCGTATCCATACTAATGGAAACTAAAATGTGCCTTGGCAGAGATTTGTTACTTGCAACTAAAAATTTCAGCTTGATCTTGTTATGTTACTTGCACTGAAAACCACAAACACCTTAGCAGCAACCAGCAGCAAACTTCGCTGCTCAATCCACCATACACTTGGCAGTCAGAAGGAGAACAATACAAATTTGCTTGATGCTGCAGCCCTGCCAAAAAAAGGATTAAACTTTCTAAGGCCAGACTGATACCTACACCTCAATTTTGCCAAGTCTGATCAGGTAACTCAACACCCAAGTGATCCAGGTTTCAACACCACTGCCAGAGCAGCACTGACCTGACCAGCTTCGTGAGGAGCTCTGTCCCTCTCTTTCTTCTTGAATGGTTTCAGCTTTCCTTTGCACCAGCACCATGTTTAAAAACTCTGATTTGGGTACACAGAGCCTTTACACAGCCATCAGAAGGGATGGCTTTGTGAGGCAGCCCCGTTCTGGGTGCCCTCAGCTCAGCTGGGGCAGTGCTGAACTCACTGTGTGCTCATCAGGGGCTAAGCCAGCTCCTACAGGGAACTCCCACAGGGAATTCCTACACGTAACTCCTACAGGGAACTCAGTGCTGGAGGAGCAGGACCAGGGAGGCTCCGATCTACCCGAGCTAAACCAGCCTGGAGTGTGCCTGTTCCTAAAGTCACAGCTTTGTTGGCCCTGAACCCAAATTCCCAGAGCCTCACATAGGTCAGGATAATACACTCAGAGCAGCAAAGGAGAGTTGTTCCCAGGTATGTGCATTTTTCTCTGCTGAGGGCTGGTTTACTATTGGTATTTCTTACCTGCCTGCCAGCAAAATGGTCCAGTCAGTTCCAGAGAAAGTACCTGGCTGTTTAAAGCTGCAGTAGCAGCTCCTTGGAGAGTCTACAGCAATTCTGACTAAGGTTGATGAGACCAAGGATTTTACTCAGGTAGAAAACTGGTTTTCCTCCACTGGCTTTATTTGTCTTAGCAGGGGGTTGGAGAAGACAACTCAAAGTCTTCAGCATGCACAGTCACTTCTAGAAAGCTTCTTACACCCATTTGGCTATGAACAGATTTACTTTGTTGGTAAAATATCAGCTACAGTCTCTTTTGGGTTTTCCTTCAGCATGATCTACTCATTTTACTGAACTTAACAGAAAACGTCCCTAAAACAAGTGATTCCATCTCATGGAGCAGTATAGATGGGGATTCCTGTGAACAGGCATATGCTTCCTATGGAACTGCTTCCTGCTTCCCTAGGGCAGCAGTACACCACGCTGGATCCAAAGCCAGGTGGCAGTGCAAACAGATTCCTCCACGCTCAGGGTTTTGCTGCCACACTGTGCTACATTTCTGCTGGTTGATAAAGAATATCATCTGTCCTGCTTTGATGTTCACTCTTCTGTGACTGATCCTCACAGAAACAAAGCTATGCCTAATGGTAAAGGAAAGCTTTGTCTTGACAGGCCCAGGATTTCCTCTCTCATGTCAAATGAGACGTTTCTACACTCTTGTGCTCTTCTTTCAGAAGTTTAGATAAAATATTCAGCACCCACAATCCAGAAGCCTTTGTAGTAGAAACAACACATCATTTCTTTTTGTCTGAGGAGATGTTGCTTTTGATTGCACAATTAAGACTATGGAGTGTGGCTCTTTATTAACATGCTTGAAATATGACAACGTAGTAAGAGCATGAACGAGGATAAAGCACCTTGCAGGAGTCTGTGTCCCATCACCTGGGATGAAACTATGGCGAGAGGTTCCCACATCCAGCAGGATTCTCCACCCTGAGCCACACTAATCCGGTAGATCATTAACAACCATTTGGGAGAAGGGGGCGTTCAGCCTGTCCAGTTCATCCACTTGTGGGGGGTGATGCATTATAACCTCGTGGTCCTCTGAAACATCATCCCCCACCGTGACCAGGTTTGTCAGGGATTTGCTCCGAACACACTGGAAATCAACGTGGCGGCTCTTGCCCTCCTCCTTCTCCCAGGACATCTGGATGAACGGCCTCTGGACGTAGTTGTAGATCACCTCCGAGCGGCCGCCCGGCCTCCTCTTCACCTTCTCTTTGCAGGTGGGATACCCTGGAAACACAGCCAGCCAGTCAGCTCCACTGCACCTCCCTGAGGGACAACAGGGTTCCAGAACATCCAGGGAGGAGTGACTGTGGGGTCAGGGTGGGACACACACACACAGCTCAGTAGATAAACGCTCAGATTCCAGACAAATGCTCAGATTCCACATTTAGCACTAATGGCTTGCAAAAAGCTGTTCTCTTTTCCCCTGCAAAGGAGTCCTGGAAGGTTGGACATCCTTCAAGTAGGAAAACGTAAAGCTCCAGGAGGAGGCCATCGCCATGGGCCTAAAGATGAGCCAGTGAGGATGAGAAGGAAAAAGGGGCAGACAAATCAGGAGACTATGAGGATGTCGTGAGGTTATGTGGGGAGAAAATGAGGAGTCAAGGTTGAACATGAGCCCAGGTATGCCCAGGTGGGCAACAAGGCCAAGGGCACTTGGGCTGTACCAGCCATGGTGTGCCCAGCAGGCCCAGAGCAGTGATTGTCCCCCTGTGCTGGGCACTGCTGAGGCACCTTGAGTTCTGTGTTCAATTTTGGGCCCTTCATGGCAAGAGAGANGGCTCTGCACAACTCCCTGACAGGAGGGGGCAGCCGGGGGGGTCGGGCTCTGCTCCCAGGGAACAGGGACAGGAGGAGAGGGAACAGCCTTAAGCTGTGCTGGGGGGGTTTAGATTGGATATTAGGGAAAATTTCTTCACCAGGGTTGTCCAGCCCTGGCACAGGCTGTCCAGGGCAGTGGTGGAGTCACCATCCCTGCAGGGATTTAAAAGATGTGTGCATGTGGCACTTGGGGACGTGGTGGGCTTAGCAGTGCTGGCTTCATGGTTGGACTCAATGATCTCAGAAGGTTTTTCCAACCTCAATAATTCCATGATTCTCTGACAAGAGGGTGCAGCACTGTGTGTAGTCAGTCTACAGGTGCTGCACAGCACCAGCCATTCTGTGAGCAAACACATCTACTATAAAAATAAGAGAGTCTCCCAGGACAGAGCCCAGTGTTCTCTAAGCTCCCTAAGGGAATGCTTGGATCAGCAGGTGGAAGCACTTGATTCCTGTTTCCTGTTTACTCATTCCTAAGGAGACAAGTCTTTCTCGTACATGTCATGTACCTTTTACTTTCCTTTAACTTTTAAGCCTCCTGGCCAATTTCAGTGGAACACAGCAAAGGAAGAACACGCTGAGTTTTAACTGGTTTCATAAAGATAAATGTAAAACACAGAGTAAACAAGGAAATGCCTGGAGTCCAGAGGAAACCAGGCTTTACTGACTGTGGAGTCACCTGGATGTGCATTTCCCCTGCTGAAGCAGCACTTTACCTTCGATGCCAATGCGAATGTTCTTCAGGCCCCGCTCCTTTAACACAGCTTTTGCCACGTCCCGGTTCTCGATGTACTTGAAGAATCTGTACAGCTTGGAACTGTAAAGGACTTGAGAAATAAAAAGGGTGATTAGAATCTACAAAGAGGAACATTCTCCCTGCTTTTGACGTGCCCTGCTGTGCCAAAAGCCAGGTGTGGTTTCCAAGAACTACTTCAGGTGTCTGTTTTCCTCACTGGGATTAATTGTACTTCCTTATGGGACAGCACAGATGCACAGCACAGTCTCGACAGACTGGGTGGTGATGGGAGCGTAAAGCAAAGAGTATTCCCTCACTAAGGAGCCAGGAAAAGGCTGAGGGAGAGCCAAAAACAGAAGGAAAAGTGCAGTGAGTGCTGGGTTCAGTTCTAACTAGCCAGGTATCCTGCCTCCAACAGCACCAGCTCATACAGAGCACACAAATCAGGGCTCCACGTGCCAGCACCTCCTCCTAGAGGATGCCAGTTTGGGAACGTGTCCTTTCCTTATGGCTGGGTGTGTGTGGAACAAGGTGCAGAGCCCTTACTTTGTGAATACTCCTCTCCCATGGGAGGTGGATGATCCTCATCCCAGTCCACGGTGTCTTCATCGGTCAGCACGACGATGTGGCACTCCCGCTCGCCCTTCCTGGCGCTGTCCACCATGATGGGCAGGATCAGCTCCTCCAGGTAGCTGTCAAACTGCTTGTGAGCCCCGTCGTTGGAGAGCTCGTGTAACAGAGCACCTGAGGAGACACAGAGCACAGGAGCTTTGCTACAGTGTGAAAGTATGTCTCAGCTCTGCGCTTCCCAGATCCATCCAAGAGCACAGCCAGAATCCTTCTTCAGACAAAATGCTCAACGTATGTTCAGACACATTGACAGCCTCCAGATCCAGAACTGGCAAAATCAGAAGTGCAGACTGCATTTCAAATGGGATGCAAATTGCACTGCAGAACTATTCCACTCCCATTAAAAACCCACCAAGCTCCAATCAATACAGTGAAACAGTAACAGACGCAATAATTAATTCATTATGATACCTGAATTTCCAGCAACAACCTCTGCCCCTGAAAGTACATTTTGCTGCCTTCTCTGTGATCACTCACCAGAGAACAGAGCAGGAAATTCCACCCACAGCCTGTGTTATGATATCACACACCCCATTTCAGTAAAGTGCCTTTCACAGACCTGCCTGTGTTAAAAGTACTTTTTCTTTCTCTCAGCATGCCCACCAAAGAGCTACTCCCAATCAAATCCTCCATGACCAGGAATTCTACTACTTTCCAGATTTGGTATCCTTGGTTCCTGCTCTGCCCATCAGCCTTTAGCCTAAATTATTCACGATTCTCTGGTACAATTTGGATAGAGGCTATAATCCTGCTTTTAGCCTTCACTTTGTTGGCAGTAACAGCAAGGTCTGCTCACCCTCTGTTACAAAAAAAGACTAAAATGTTTATAATTTGCTTTTGGAGCAAGGTGCCTGTGTTCTGAAGGATTCGGTCTCTTCACTTTGGATTGAAGCAGCCAAAAGGAAGCTGTTTAAATGCAGCTTGAGCCCCAGGGAAATCCACATGTTCATGCTTAAACTAAAGCACAAGATTAAGAACTGCACTGAATCAGGATCAGAGTGCTCAACGCCCTGCAGATGATCTCCTAAGAGCTGATTTCTTTCCATACTTACTTAAATCTTGACATTTGATTGTGTTGAAATCAAAGTTTATGCAGAGGTAATCACACGTGTCTCGAAGGTCTGGGATGGAAATCCCATCAGGGCAGTTAATGATTCCGGTTTTGTAATAATCCTGTGAATAAAAGGACAGTTTTTGGAGAGAAAAATTAAGAAATCTTGGACTATGGCAATTCCTAATTAGTTCTTTGTTTTGTTTACTAATATTGGAGAGATACTGAAGCTATTTATAGCTCTGTGAACAGTAAACCAGCCCTGCTTGTCTGAGAATCTACGTCTCTTTGCAGATCCTCTAGGGTCTGATAAATGATGAGCTCCAGTTAAGACTTTTCCATGGCACAGGGTTTCATAACATCTCATATGCAATATGCATTTATATGCAACCACAAGGTCAGGATACAGCTCAGGAATTACAACAGCAGGACATAGAAAAGGTAAAAGGCAACATGAACAAATATCTGAAATGTGGACTTACACCAAAGTATGCTATATTTTTTCTTTAGAAATCACAACGCAAAATGTAAAAACAGAATGTCCCAGGGAGTGCAGCTGCCTGGAGATGGCTCAGCCGAGCACATGTGACAAACACATTGTTTCTTTCTTTGCTCCCCATCTGCAGCGCCGCCCTTACCAGCACGGTGCGGAACACAGCTGAGCTGATCCCTTCTGCGATCTCGTACTCGCCCTTCTCGTTTGGCCTGGTGAAATTGTATTCCCTGCCCGGTCCAAACATTCTGGAGAGGTAAAGAACTATGTAAGTGCACAATAACATCGAAATGCATTTAGTCCAGAGACAAACAGGTGCTCTGGGGTTAAAGAAATACTCCCCTGTGAGGGTGGGAGGGCCTGGCAGAGGCTGCCCAGAGCAGCTGTGGCTGCCCCATCCCTGGGAGTGTCCAAGGCCAGGCTGGATGGGGCTTGGAGCACCCTGGGAGAGTGGAAGGTGTCCCTGCCCATGGGATGAGTTTTAAGGTCCCTTCCAACTGAGGCCATTCCATGATTCTGTGATGAAACCCAGCAGTGACACAGAGATACAGGAAGTTAAACCTCCACTCCAATCCATAGCAAATAAGGACAAGAGGAGGCCTGGCCTCTGTTGCTGTGGCTACTGCACTCCAAGGAACAAGCCAAAGGAGCAGATCATTCAGTCCTGGGGCAGAAAATCCCCTGACAATAAAGCCCTTGCACTGACCCACACCAAATAACTCCACATGGCTTTTGCTGCCTTGTTTTACACAATAACCCATGCAAGGGTCAGTGACCCGACAGAACCCTTTGGTCACAGAGGGGGGAAAGTGTTGGCAATACAGCACACAAGGATTTCTTGCTGCAGCAACGGGCTCCAACCTCTCAGCAGGAGCTGAGTAACTTCTCTTTCAGGAGGGTATCGAGAGGTGGCAGCAGGAGGGGATGGAGCATTATCATATTCCCCATTCAGGAGGAAGGTTATCAGCTGGGGACAGATGTTCTGCTGACAGACCAGGCAAACACTTGGGAATAAGGCAAAAGGAGAGCACGTTTGGCTAAAAGTGTGCATTTTTTGATGGCAGTGGACCAAAGGGAGACTTATCTAGAGAACTACCAACCCTCCATCTGCTCAGGTCTTCTGGGCCTCACTCACAGCCAAATTCTTACTGAACTTGTGTCCTTTAGAGCAGCCTGGCACAGGCAGGGCACATACTCCCCAGTGCAAACCGCCTTGTGATACTGGAACATTTTCCAAAACAGAACATCCTCAAAGCCCAAAAAATAATCTCCCTTAGGTCACCGTATGAACAGATGAGATCACCAAACAAACATTACATGTTTATTCCATTTAAAAAAAAATTTTAGACTGTCCTGAGGTACCTTGAAAGTAATGGCAGTGACCCACCTTCCCAGCATGGTGTCAGGGTGAGCAGTGAAGATCTGGGGATTCACTGCAAAGCGGGTGCCATCCACCACCAGGGTCACTTTCTCTGGAGCTACTGTCTGGGAACTGCTGCTTGAAGACAGTGCACAGCAACCATGGCGTTCCTGGGTATTAAAATATTCCAACTGTCTCTTATTTCCATCTGGGATATGGCAGTTGTGAGGTTCTTCAGCAGCAGACAGCATGCTACTGATCTGGGGACTTACTGGGCAACTGTTGTGTCGGCATTCAGAATCCAAACCTGAGGGACACAAACAAACATTGCAAGGGGAAGAGAGGATTTATTGAAAAACATCATTTTGTAGTAACACTTCCTACTGAAATGAGAAAACTGAGTCATGCAATAATTAAGGATGCCAACAGCCATAACTGTCAGGGTGATGTTATATGACATCAAACTGGGCTGTTGTTGAATTGAACCAGCAGCTGGATGTTTTGGTGAGCCATGATGCTTAATGTTCCTTGTTAAAGCAAGATGGATTCAGGTGCAAAGGGCAGGAGCACAGGAATTAAACAAGGCCAGAACACAAACCCAGACTGTTGGCAGGACCCCACAGGAAGCTGAGCAGCAGCACACACCTCACCACAGGGGGGTGAGGCAGCAGTGCCCAGTGCCAGTCCGTGGTGGGCACACAGGACTGTCCAGGTGCCTCCAGTGAATCTGTCCAGGGCCAGCCCCAGGCCAGCCAGGGCATTCCCATGGGATGGTCCTGCCAAGATGCTGAACTCTGCTGTGAACTTGTGTCCTTTAGAGCAGCCTGGCACAGGCAGGGCACATACTCCCCAGTGCAAACTGCCTTGTGATACTGGAACATTTTCCAAAACAGAACATCCCTCAAAGCCCAGAAAATAATCTCCCTTAAAGATTACAAGGTTGAGGACATTATCCTTACCCTCAGTCCTGGGAACTGCAGGGCTGTGACCTCCTAACACCACAGAACTTTCTTCTGACTCATGGGCTGCTACAGTTCTGTTTTCCACAGGACAACTGGACTCCAGATTTCTCAACCAGTCTGTGCCCCCAGCACAGTTCCCATTCATGCTGGGCCTCCGTGCTGTGAGGAGTTGGTGGCGTTTCCTAAGAGAAGAGCTGGAGAGAGAATCCAGGGTGTTAGTTTTGGAAGGAACTCCCATGCAATGAAGTTCAGATCTCTGTATCTGGTACCACAAGCAAGGTCCCTCAGGCTCAAAAGGCATTTCTTCAGGTATTTAACTGTGTTTCAGACGCTTATGGTGCTAGTTATGCCCCTACCCTCACCTAGGAAGAGGGGAAAAAAGGTTTTAAAGTAGTCAGGGGTCTATTAAATCTATTTAATCTATAGACCCTTACTGTTTTAAAGCTGAGTCTAAAGCCACTGATGTCTTTAGATCACATGTGTGTGTTCCTGCAAATACCTTCCTGGCAACTCCTCCAGACCTCTAGAGCCCTTTAAAAATGTTTATATTCTTGACTCGCAGTCCTGGCCAAATGAGCTCTATAACATGGTAACAGCCTGAAATATAACATTTTCCCAGTTAACAGCTCAGGCATTGCCTCTTAACCACTCTGAGGTTTGACCAGGAGGTTCCCTGCTCCCACAAATTGCTTGGTTTTGGCTCTTTCTTCTTGATTTATCCCGTGCTGTCACACAGTGCTCCCCCCAGTATTTAACCCAGGACAGTCCCACAACAAACACTCTCATGGTGCAGAACAGCCATGGCTGGAGCAGCCCCACACACGGTGCTTTAACCAATGCCACTCAAATCTGGAATGCTCTTCCAGCATATGCAGAGACACAGCTTCCATTTCTTCCAAGTGAAATCTTTCCTCCTTGTTTCTATCTTTCACTCCTTTGTATCTCCTAACAGATCAGGTCTTTTGCTGTCTCTTTCCCTCATTCTCTCTGGCATTTGTTTAGCCCTGGACAAGAACCAGCTCTCATTTCTTGGCATCAAGTGTTTTCCTTTCACTCTCTCAAACATAAAACACCAATTTCCTCATTAATGAATTTTTCCAATTTCCCCCCTGCAGAACAATTGTCCTGTGTCTTTCCCTTGGCTGAATGACGACTGCAGGGCCTGCGGGTGCCATCTCTGACGCCTGGCAGAACACTGCCACGGCAAAGACAAAGCAGATAAAACACAGCACTAATAAAACAGCAAAATGCCAGGTCAGAGTTGCTGAGTTTCTGGCCAGCACCTGCTGAGGGTGAAGGCCTTAATGAGCAGTTCAGTGGTGGGTTTCAAGCCCATAGTTACCGGCAGTCTGAATTAAGCATTTTATTCTTAATGAGAATTTTAAAAAGGAATAACAGTTCATTCCTTTTGTTCCGTAAACCCAATTCTAAGTTGCCAACATTATTATATCTGTGTATTTTTAGAAAATCTGCTGCTTACACATCATGTGATGGTCATCCAAAGGAAGATTTTTGGCAACAACAAAACCATTTCTTTTTTTAAAGGCTCTGGCTGGCAGGGCCAGTGACACAAGAAGCCCCCAAGGGTCACCTCAGTCCCAGCAACCTGAACAGCACCTGGAGCATTGCCTCCCTCTCTGCTCTCACCAAAAAACCCAGAAAACTCCCTCTCCCCACACCTTCCAGGCTGCCTGGAGCCTGGAGAAACCCCTCAGCAGTCCCACCAGCAACCCAGCAGTCCCTGTGAATGCTGCCCTACCTGGGAATAGACTCATGCAGTATCTGGAGTTGGAGAATATCAGTGTGAGACTTGGCCTCCCTGCTGCCCACAGGATCACCTACAACTAAATTGTGTGACCAAGCATCCTCCAGGGAAAATCATGGAATTCCCTGGGCTGGAAGGGACCCACAGGGATCATGGAGTCCAGCTCCTGGCCCTGCACAGACAGCCCCAAAATCCCACCCTGGAATTCTGGCAGCCTTGGGGCCGTGCCCATTCCCTGAGGAGCCTGTTCAGTGCCCTAGCACCCTCTGGGGGAAGAACCTTAAGAAGAACATCTTAAGTGGGATGGACCTGGTCACACATGAACAAATCTTTTACCTGAGCAAAGGTAACACAAATTCCCTGTGAACAACCTGAGCAAGCCTCTGCCCTCTTCTCTCGTGTGTCAGAGCAGCAAAGGGGTGGCAGAAAGTCCAGCAGTGCTGGGCAGTGGGACACAGGGGTGTGGAGGTAACTCTAAATATGAAAACCCACATACTCTAAAACACCCTGGAGGGGAAAAAAGTCCAAAAAAACCCCCCAAAAAGCCTTTAAATCAATTCCAGAATTGACAATGTCCAGTGGAACAAAAAGTCAACTATTCCCCTGTTTCATAGCAATGTAATTATTGTGAAGAAATGGAATTTTTCAAGACTGCAAAGGTAAAGTATTTATACAACTAATACTGTGATTTCAAACACATTCACTGAATTATTACATTGTATGTTTCGACCCTGAGATTAAGTCAGTTGGCTGGAGCACGATGCTGATAACACCAAAGTTGTGCATTCAATCCCTGTAGGGGCCATTCTCTGAAGAGTTGGACTTAATGATCGTTGTGGGTCCCTTTCAACTCAGAACAGGCTGCGATCTGAACCAAAACGCTTTAAAATTTGGTACCTGCACTGAAAGCCAAAACCTGGTTTTTGAAAATTATTTACTTAGGAGAAAGTATTTTGAGATGGGGAAAAGAATACCCTTGTCAAGCAGATATATAATCATAACCCTAAGGGAAAGCCCTTAAGGGGAGTCATTCTGGAGACTTCCCAGCTGCCAGGAGGAACCCCAGAATGCTTTGGGTTGGAGGGACCTTAAAGCACCTCAAGGGACACCTGCCACTAGCTCAGGTTGCTCAGAGGAGCAGACACCACACTGGGTTGTGGCTTAACTTTCCTGTATTGAAACAATATTCCTGATAAAACTGATGCTACCACACTCATCAGGGAACAGAATTTGCTCTGCAAGCTGACAAGAACTCCATTAAGAAAACAAGATAAGCATAAAATTTACTTCTTGGGCCTCTTTCTTCCAGGAGTGCTCAATTGCTGCAGCTCTGCCAACAACCTCCCCTTGCGGTGCCTGAACAATCTCTTGATTATTTAATGCATTACTCAGCAGAGAGGAGAATTTAGGCAGGAAATCAGATCAATAAGTAGAGTATATGAAGGCAAAGAGCAGTTTTATCCAGGGACACTTAGACTCCATAACTTCCCCAGAGCTCTGCTTTACAAGCCCCATTTAAGTGATGTCAAATAGCACGAAACACCAACAGACTGAATTTCACAACAAGCAAACTGGGTTGGGTGAATGTTGAAATCTTTGTTCATCACCTCAAGCTCTGAATTAAATGCAGAGACCCTGCACACCCCTCAGCAGAGCCCTTAACTACAGCAGCTCAGAACTTATTTACAGAACTATCCCCAGTTATGCAGGAACTACAAAACACAAATTTTCCCTCGTCATTCCCCCAGCTGTTTGACACCTTCCTCCTTTTCTTTCCTGTTACACTAACTTGAGCACCAGCAAAACATGCTAAAACCAGCTGCTCTTTGCAACGTGGTGGCTCTCCCCAAGAATAAGATCTGACTTTCCTCTTTCCTGGAAGTAGAACATCCAGTCCTGCTCATCATCTGACCCGGCTCAGGCTGATGGCATTTCCCTGTCTCCTGGCCCCTCTTGGCCTGCCAAAATCCTGCACATCGTGTGTCAGCAGAATTGAGGGAAACGAGAAAAGATCTTTTGGCACATCTGGCTGGTACAATAAATCCCCAAACTGGTCATTTAACGTGACAAATATATTGCAAACACACCCAGAACCCAGTGGGGAAACAAGTACATAAAGACTTCAAGGCCAAACTCCTGCCTGACCAGCTTACAAATGTCCTGGTTTCCTTTCATGCCCAGGATCAAGGAGAACTACCCGTGGTGAGAATGAATGCCTATAAATAATAATTAGCACTATTCATCTTCAAAGCTTTTTACAAATATTAGCTGCTCATTGCTCCTAAGAGCCCTGGGAAGCACTGCAGGGAAGTGTTTTATGAGAGAAAACAGGGACACAGAGGAGGAGACCTAATCCTCAGGATAGAGCAGCAGGCCCACTGCCTACTCAGGTGTTACTCTGACTTGTAGCACGTTCACTACTCTGCTCCCTGGCTATGCAGCAGCAGCTCCCCTGTGCTAGCAGGACAAACACTCCCAGGTCACCACCATCCTTAGAGGGCTCCTTCCATGCACGTTCCTACCCTCTGGGAAGTGTAAATGGGCTGGTACCATGAATTCAGGAGCAGTGAACAGGCAGCCTGATGTCTTTCCTCACTTCCTGTGACTCGTTTGTGTGCTCGGATCCTGAAGGGACAGGTAAGGACCAGTCCACAGAGGAGCTGAAGCCTCACAGCTGGACTGAGGGAGCTGGGCACTCAGGAGCAGCAAAAGCCCCACGTCACATTCAGCACTGAAAACCAGAGAAAGAGCTCCTCCAGCCAGAGAAAGGCTGGGATTTTAATTGTTTTAAAGGGACTCAGTGTCAGAATCAAAAATCAAAATTCCCATCTGGCTCTGGCCCCTGGTTTTGCCATACTTGGAGCATGGGGGCCCCTCCTTCCTCTGGAACACAACAATGTCAAGAATGAGCCGTGCAACTGCACAAACATCTCTGCCCTGCAGACCCTGTGCTGGTGGTCCCAGTGAAAGCATCTCTATTTGAACTTGTCTAGAGTCTTGTCTTTTGTTGAGGGAAAAACATGGAAGTCATATTTAAATTGTTTTTAATTACAAAGTGGAAACACTTTTATTTAGCAATGAACCTTTGGCACAAACAATTCATGCTGCAAATGCTTTGCAGAGATAATACTTGTTCTTTGCAATTTGTAAGAAGGAAGTGTTCTGGAATGTAAAGAGGCTGGGACGATGTGCAGCACGTTATCCTTCCCCACCCTAAGGAATCTGAGGCACATCCACAGCCACTTCCCAACGTGTACAGTTCTCACCCCACTACTGGAAGAGCTGAATGGCTTCACTTGCACAGACCACCATAAACAAGGTGATGTGTACCACGAAAAGAAACTCAAATAGTGCAACATGGCCAGCAGGGAAAACCCATTTAGATACTGCACATTTATTAAGCAAAAGAAAACAAAAACATCAGTACAAATGTGCTGATGTTTCTACTTTTTATTTATTGTATTATATAAATACAATATTTTATTATATTTATAAAGATATAATCCTTATGCTTGGAATTTTTAAAAGAGACATTATAGAGTATTTTAGGTATGAAGAACTTCACAGAAACTTCAAAGAAAAATCATGAAAAGCCTAGCTGCCAAATCCATTGAGGAGTAAAGCCCTTGCTGTAAGACCTGACAGCTTATACAGGGTCTCACTGTCATCTGGCATGGCAAGAGAGGTGTAAGTGAGTAAAAATAGTAGAAATGAGTGGCTTTACTTCACCATTTAGTTTGCAAACAGTGAGGAACGACCAGCAGTGAGTGAATCAGCTGGTGAACAATTCTCCCCTCTTCCTAAACCACAGCCTAACCAGCACGACTGAAATAAACCTCCAAACAACTCATTTTTAAGGTGACAACACTCCTTTAAGTCTACAAAAACATTCCCATGTACAATTATTCTCAGAAATATGAGCAAGCAGGAAACACGCGCACGCAGGGTGTGCCTGACCTAATTCCAGTCCTGCACTTAGAACAAGATGGATTTCTAATGGAACTGCACGTCTTTCCACAATGGCTAAAGCCTGGCTTTAATTTCTGTCCTGGTTTAACCCCAGACGGTAACTGAGCCCCGAACAGCCACGTGCTCACTGCTCCCCGGTGGGATGGGGAGAGAACTGGAAGAGTAACTCGTGGGTCGAGACCCAGACAGTGTAACAGGTAAAGAAAAGGTTGTGTAGAGACCTCACAGCACCTTCTGGGATCTGAAGGGGCTCCAAGGAAGCCAGAGAGGGACTGCTCGTAAAGAACCGGAGTGACAGGACAAGGGGAATGGCTTCCCACTGCCAGAGGGCAGGGCTGGATGGGATATTGGGCAGGAATTGTTCCCTGGGAGGGTGGGGAGGCCCTGGCACAGGGTGCCCAGAGCAGCTGTGGCTGCCCCTGGATCCCTGGCAGTGCCCAAGGCCAGGCTGGACGGGGCTTGGAGCAGCCTGGGACAGGGGGAGGTGTCCCTGCCATGGCAGGGGGTGGAACAAGATAGGATTTAAGGTTCCTTCAAACCCAAGCCAGTCTGGCATTCTATGACTCTATAAAAACTGTACATGCAAGTAAAGCAAGAAGGAATTAATTTCCCACTTTCCATAGGCAGGAAGGTGTTCAGCCATGGCCAGGAAAGCTGGGCTCCACCACTTGGGAGGAAAAACACCATCACTCCCAACATCCCCTCCACTTCCTTCTTCCCCCAGCTCCATACCCTGAGCATGATTCCAGGTGTGGAATACCCATCCCTGGCTCAGCTGGCCTGGATGTGCACCCCCAGCTCCTGTGCACCCCCAGCCCACTGCTGGGTGGGGAGCAAGAAAGGCCTTGGCTCTGTGTGGGCCCTGCTCAGCAACAACTAAAACACCCCTGTGTTATCAACCTCTTTTTCCAGCAAAAATCCAAACCACAACCCCCCATGAGCTACCAGGAAGAAAATTAACTTTGTATCAGCCAAAACCAGCATGAGTTCTTAAAAGATCTCCTTAGAATATGCCAAAAGTTTTTCTAAACATAAAAGCAGAGAAACAAATTAGTAATGATTGATTTCCTGCTCTGGAGAGAAAAAGGGCAATCTCATGGGTTTAAAATAAATAAGGAGAAGTGTTTCCTGTACATAAGGATTAAGGGAATCACTGTAAGGTATAAACCACAGCAGGGAATGCAGCACAGAGATAACAGATCTCCCCTGGGCTGGGTAATATTGTTTAAGTAAAAAAAGCAGTCATCAAACTTGATAGGAAAAATTATAATATTGGCAAGTAGGTAGCAATCCAACTTCTAATTTTCGTAATAACTATTTGCTTCTGATCATCAGATAGAGACTTTCCCAGAGAGAGAGAAAAAGAGAAAAACCAAACCATTCTGCCTGTCAGCTCAGTTCTGCTGCAATAAGAATTTCCCAGTTGCAGGGAGGCATTCCAGAGGGCTGTGCAGAGTGACAGGAACTCATCCGGTAGAAAGAAAGGCAAAAAGTGAAATGTTCTCCTCTATTAAAAATTCAGACCAGACCTGATGGCTCATTCTGTAACTATGAAGGACCTTAATGCCCATCCAGTCCTACTCCCTGCCATGGGCAAGGACCTTCCACTGTCCCAGGTTGCTCCAAGCCCTGTCCAGCCTGGCCTTGGGCACTCCCAGGGATCCAGGGGCAGCCACAGCTGCTCTGGGCACCCTGTGCCAGGGCCTGCCCACCCTCCCAGGGAACAATTCCTGCCCAATATCCCATCCATCCCTGCCCTCTGGCAGTGGGAAGCCATTCCCTGTGTCCTGTCACTCCAGGCTCTTGTCCAAAGCTCCTCTCCAGCTCTCTTGGAGTTCCTTTAGGTACTGAAGGGCCTCTAAAGTCTCCCTGGAACCTCCTCCTGTCCAGGTTGGACATCCCCAGCTCTCCCAGCCTGGCTCCACGGGTCTCCCACAAGCAGGGAAATCAGCATTTCCAGGCTGAGCCCCAGGCACTGCCCTGTGCACCTGGACCAACGGAGATGCTCAGGGCAAGGTGAGACTTGGCAGGTCTGGGGTGCCACTCCCTGGCACCTGTGGATACACCTGGAGCACTGGAGAACAACGTGGAAGTGCATTCACCTGGACTGCACCAGAGAGAAAAACACCTAACTGCAGCCTTGACGTGCTTTTCACAAACCTCCTACTGATCCTCATTTCATTTTCCCAACACAAACACACAATAAAAGCTGATTTATAGGTTGAACCAGCACAGGCACATGACAAAAAGCTTTCCCCTTGTTATGAAATAACACTATCAATATACAGAGGATTCATTTTCCATCTGGCTTCAAATGATAGATGGAAAATAATGTCCAGTAGGCCTGATGCAATGCAGGACAGCCTGAAAATGCTGGCAAGAGACAGTAAGGAGGCTGATGAAATGCTTGATTGTTTCTCCCATTCTGTGCATAGTGCTGCACTGTTAGCAAAGTTTACTGACTTAGTCATTTACTCGAGGCTCAACAAAAATCCACTGTTTCTACAAATGCAATTCAAAACTCCAGTTGGCAATATGAGTTTAAGGGTTTAACACTGCACTTGCACACCTTGATTTAAGACTCAGGGGTCACCAGGTCCTTCTGTCACCACCAGCCCTCAGTTTATGCACTGAACTGACCCCTCATCAGTGCCCCACACTCACGGCATCTTTTCTTTTGCCAATTTACAGTCATCAAGACTGATACCTGCAGAAAAATCATGGAGATTTATTAACTGGATGTAACCTATTACAGACTTTCCTGAAATAGGAAGGCACCACTGTGGCAGCCTCATCAACAGGACAGATGAAGTGCATCCAGCAATGTCCCACCAAGGGAAAAAAATTCCTCACCAGGGCGACAAGTTACTGCTTTTTTATTTCCCTCCCTCTCAGGCCCAGGGTATTCATGTTAAAGAGCAAAACCAAGCTAACTGTAAAGGGTATTTCCTCACAATACTGGAATAAAGACAGCCATCTGAAAAATTATATTTGATCCTCGTAAAGAGCTTCTTACCACTATGGCAATGGCAGCTTTGCCAGTGCTATCTGATTAAATTCAGCAATTTAAATAAAGCTGGCTATACCTATATAGAATACACACCTCCTTCCTTGGCAGAAGGTCAGAGTGGGCAGATCTGATCAGGGAAAATGGAAAAAAACCCTGGCAAAAGATGAGCTGTTGCAAATATAAGCAAGATATTTTTCTCTAGAGACAGGAAAAACTAATGTTCCCTGCTAAAATAGACAACACTGAGCTAAATAAAGTTTTAAGGCAGGTGACATCTACGAGTTTTCTCTTCACCTGTGTTAAATTAAGCTACAAACACCTAGGTGAAAGCCTGAAACAGGAGTAAGTGCTGCAGACAACAGAGTTTGGCTGTGTTCTCCGTTCTAACATTTTCTGCAAAAGTACTTATAAAGCTTTCAGAAAATCCCACACACTTCAGCAAAGCATAAAAGCAAGAGCTGCCTTATCCCTTTGGATTTAAAAAAGCTTTTATTTCTCAACTTTTGTTCTTAGGCAGTTAAATCAAACTTGGTTACAAATTCCCGCGATTTCCATTCCTGCATTTTTATGACGAGAAGTCCAGTTTTTCAATTATAAATGCAGAAAACAGCATAAGGACAAGAGTATTTCTGAGGGAGTTCTACCACAGAATCTGATCCACCTGCAACCACCACAACTTCTGAGCAGAGTTGATCACCCACATTTTCTGTGTGCCTCTGGAGCAAACCCTGTGCCAAGCACCCCTCACTTACTGCCGGCTCATCCGTGCTCAGTGCTCCCGGCACGATCCCGAAATCCTGCTGGAGCAGAGGGAAGCACCGGAGCACGGCAAAGCTTCGGGGTTTAAACTCTTTGAGCAGCAATGGTCACTCCCCCAAAGCCCGGGCGGCTGATTCATGTAAATATTTCAGGTTAAAAGTCTCTCCATCTGATTCATGGAAAGTTTGAATATAATCTGAGCGGTAACAGCTTGGAGTCTCTTCTTTTCAGTTAAAGCTTCTCCAATCACCCTCTCTCCAGATTCCTTATTCAGGCAGGTTTTGCAGGAATTGTGTGGTAGAAAAGGCTCAGTTTTATTAAAGCCTTGATGGCATTTGGTGAAACACCCTGCTGCCACACATCCCTTAGACAGGCAGAGGAATTAGCCACTAGAATTTTTGGTTATGTATTTAAGTATGTGCACATGGATTCCCAAGCCCAGGAGTCCTAGGCCTTGGGCCCAAACAAATTTACAGTAACTGAGGATAAAATGAGTTCTTTTACACATCAGTGCATTGCTAAAGAGCCCCAATAAGAACCAGCACTTTCCCTCAGTGCTCAGGTGCCATGGCCAAGGCATTACATATTTATGGCACCTGGAAATGTTACCCTCTGTCAGCTCAAATATTAAATAAACTGATTCTATTTCTTACTGCTTTCCCCTAAGACACAGCTGGATTGCTCAGACTGCTCCAAACACGTTTTCACAAAACAGCAGAATTAAATATATCACATATTATCAAGAATATATAATTTTTAATGCAAATAGAGTCTAAATAAGCAGGAAACTATTTTCCTCCTGACTCACGCCAGTGACAAAGCACATGTGTCCTGATGAGTCTGAAAGTGTGAATGAAAGATGCCTTTAGAGGGCTCTTCATTAAAAGCAAACCAAGCAATACAACACCAAAAAAAAAAATCCAAGTTGTCACTAATTTACTAACTTTTGTATGCAAAAACTTGTTACTGCTTTTGGGTTGGGGGCAAGGTTTTATTTTTTTAAAACCCAGTTATCTCATCTGTCTAGATACAGGTACAATAGAGCACCTGTGGCCTGGTAAAGAGGCTGGGGGAATGTAAACATCAAGAACCTCTAATCACCAAGAGGTGTTGTCCCACACCAGCTGAGGCTGGTGGCCGTCATCAGGACAAAGAATAGGTTTATATATTTTTATATATCATTTATATAATTTCTATATGGATAATTCATATATTAGCTTTATTATTTACCCTACTTGTGTTTACCACAGCAACTGTCCACTGTGGATCTCTCAAGATGAGCATTGGTGTATTATCAGTGTGTTTTGAAATACACAAGTTTTAATTAATTTAATTAAAAATTAAAAATTCAGCAGAGACAATATGCAGCCTAAACCAAGACCCCTCTCCTCATTTACAGAGGTTTTCCTTTGCTACAAAAAGTTATTTGACATTTCATCCACGGCAAAAAGCACCTACGTGTTCTGACTCTTATTTTAGAAAGGCTGCGAGCAGCTCAAAACTCCACCTTCCTTCTCTGGAAGGGATCCCAACAAGTAACAGCTCACTCATTCCCAGCTCATCTGCTACAACTCTGCCCTACAACTCCAACTGCCATTCATTTCTAACCAATTGCATGGCAGCAGCTCGCAAAACTAACAATAGGTGGCACATTTTTGAAAGTCGAATGCAGTTCCAGAAGCTTTCAAAATCGTAACAATGAAAAAACTCAAACCAAACCCAAGAAACAAACGCAGGGAGGCTGCAATGGAATGCAATTAAATTTCCAAGGAAGTATCACCACGCTGAGGAGGAGGTTCAGACTCCGGGTCCAGCAGCAGTTTGTGTCCAGTGTGCGAGGGCAGAAGCAGGCCTGGCAAAACGCAGGGGTGTCCTCACCCAGCACGGGGATCTTCCCAAAGTCTGGGGTGATTCAGGCTGGCACGGGCACTGCCGGGGCACTGTCTGCCATCCCCACTGCCCTATCTCACCACAACAGGGGCTGGAAGCCTGTTCAGATAAAGCCACAGCTGAATTTTCCTGTGGAAGGGCTGAGATGCTCCTCAGGCGCTGAGGCACAAAGGGAACGTTATCAGTGTTGGCCTTAGAAACAACAGAGTTTTCCGAATGAGACACATGGTTTAATTCTCATTAAGATACAGACAATAAGAAAAAGCAAAACAAACATAAGGCTCCTTTCACAGTGCAGCTGTATTAGTAACTGCAAGTAATACTGAGTAATCCGAAACCAAAATAAACACAGGAGTTTTATTTAGCACAATTACAGCTCCTTGGAAAACACCTCCTGATTTATTTTGAGGGAGGCAAGAGCAGGGGCTACAATTTCATCTAGGTGAGGCCAACCATTAGCACTGGCAATTCATGTCAGCAGAGAACCTGATACCTTATTTTCAAGAACTGAAAAACAGTTCACGATTTCAAACCAACCAAGGTTTACAAGGGGACATTGGCAAGACACCTCTTGCTTTGTTTACATGCCTGGATAAATATTTTACATGTCAAGCATAGTTATAACACTTTCTAAGAATATTCCATTTCATTCTTTCTTCTATGACTAATAATTCTTCCACAAAAATATTTGGCTAGTGCTGCATTACAGCAAAATTAGCCAGGAACTGGAGCTGTATTTTGTGGGAGTAAAAAAGGGAAAATACCACAAAAAAAAATATACAAAATTGAACAAGCAGAGAAGATGACTATTTCAACACACATAATGAGGTGTTTGTGCTGAGGGAAGGTGCCCATTTGGGCCCTGGATAAGGTCACTCTTGAAAGGGTATGTTCTAAAATTGAAGTGTATTCCAGAACAGGCCTCCCCAGCTTGTTTTTACCTTGACAAGCAAGAACTCAACAATATTCTAGCCAAAATTGTAGCTGGTTTTGTGTCTGTCTCAAAGATAACATGCAAAAGAAATGCCAGGACTTTAAAAAAATATATTTATTTCAAGGAAATGGTCTTCAAAGCCTGTCCTTGTGAGGAACATTCACTCTCCTTCTGAATAATCCAAGAGATTCTCAAATAAATTAGCATATTCCAGCAGCAGAGTTTATGCATGATTTTAATAAATCCTTAACAATAAGATAGGTTTTCCTGCAGAGCCTGCTAATTAAAGGGTCTATAAATGTCCAAAAAGCAGCTCCCTCTAACCCAAGGATTTCAACTCAGTCCTGACATGACCACACCGTGACATTTTAGAGCTCTTAATGTGGATTGCATTAAATGAGGTGGCTTTTGTCAGTCTGGCTGAAGACACAAGACATCAGCTCTTGCTGCTAAACCTGCAGCACATCTCCTGTGAGCACAAGTCCCAGCAGGGAAATGTTTCCTCCAGCCCTGTGTGCCAGGCACGGCCGGGGCAGCACGAGGGGCTGGAATGCTCCTTGTCAGGGCTCCAGGAAGAGGTAAAGCCTTTAAGGCTCATGGCTCTCAATCTGGTTCACAGGAGGTTTTGTTTTGAGTTGTTATTTTTACTTCAGCTGTGACAGCCTTCTAATTAAAGATAGCACTTAGTGTCTGCAGCACACAGGGTGAGAGGCTAGAGAACACTCTATTTTCTGCATTAAGAATTGTTTCATCTCTCAGAAATGCAGTAATTCCACTCTCCAAGTGGTGAAGTGGCATTTCCCATAGCTGTTCATAACACCTTTAAAATGCTCTCGGAATGACTGAGCAGCACAAAGTGAAGACACAGAGGTACCACAACCATGGCATATTAACCAATTTTCTGAAAACAACTGATTTTCAAAACCAACTTTTAAAAGGAGAGGCCCATGATCTTGGCAAAGAACATTTTGTAACAGGGACATCTGACAGACAGGACACCATTTAAATATAGCACAGCCCTAACGCACAAAGCTCTCCACAGCTTTATAATTATCAATAAACAAACCCAGTTTCCCCCTTGCTCGGCCAGCACAAGGTAACAGAAATCATTAGACTGGTTTCACTTCAGTATCTCGTGCAGCACGTTCCCAGCTGACCTTCTCTAACCCAGCTGTTTATCACTCTCCTTGGGCCTGCCAGCAAAACTGCACGTGAACACAGCTCCTTGTATCAAATACAGCATTTTGGTCTTTCTGAGAGCCACCTTTTTCAGCCCTGCGAGGGGACTTCCCTCCCCAGAGCACTGGGAGCAGTGACAGAGCTGGCCCAGCACCCCTGCCACCCCACCCAGCACGTCTGAGCACGGCCTCACCCCGAGCTGGCACAGGGGCAGCCACGCTCCAGCCCCATTACTGGATGTGGAACGGGAGGGAATGCTGGGAATGGGAAAGCTCCTCTCCCACGTGCCCAAGAAATGCTCGTGATCAATACCGTTCTCCATTAGTGCAGCATCCAGATCGATGGTTTCGGCTGCACTCAAAGGGAGGTTTGAAATGGCTCTGCAGCACAGCCGAGTCCAGGGATCAGCAGCATTTAGAGTAAAAGCTAAAACCTGCCTGGTCCCAATGGCTCAAACATTAGCTAATTTACACATGCTTAGGATGGATCTCAGCAAAGCCCGGATACGGGAAAAACCTTGTGGTCTTTAGGTGCTTTACATTAAAGCTGAACTGCTTCTCAAATGTACCTGAATCATCTGATTTGCACATGACTGAATAATCTTACGGTTTTTCTTATTTGTAACTTGGTAGTCTGAAAGGGAAAAGGAAAATAAGATCCTATAGAAAAAGGCCAGGTTGTGCTCATATATACGAGAGAAACTCCATGGATTTAAGAAATCAAATTTTATCAGCAAATCAAAACATGAAATTTTAATAATTTCTATTTCTTTTCTATTCCTTAGTTGGACTCCTTTCCCAACACAGGCAATAAAGTCTTTTTTCCAAAACCCCTGTCAGTTTAAAGGCCTTTGCTGTGTACACATCCATCTCCTGAGGCTGTATCAGCCCCTGACACCTGACCAAGGGCTTCTCAACAAGCATTAGACTACAGGGAAGTCTGCAAGTGCTGGAACATTTCTGTCAATGGATTAGGGAACTCATTCATAACCACCAACTGCCACAGCAGATAACATTCCAGACAGACGGAAGCTTTTCTGTGGGTAGAGATTATGTAACACCACGATTTTTAATCCACTCACCCAGAGGAAGAAGAAATGAGCTCACTTTCACGGAGGTTAAAGCTTCCTTATTCTGTTTTTCTCTGTTGTTTGTTCCAGTTATGTTGAACTAGGAGATGATACTGAGCACATGAGGTGAGGCACTTGGAAAATCCACCCTGCTCATCTCCAGTCCATCAGAAACTCTGCTGTCATCAGTTTCTCTCTTCCTGCCTTTTCCCTGCTCACATCTTTTGTGGACCTCTCACTCCAATTTAGCCGAGTTACCAGAATAACCTGAGAACTGCAGTAATTCAGTTATAAAACAGGCACCACTTAGAGAAAAATAACGTGAATGGTTATTAAACTGAGCAAATCGCTCAAACTGGGGCAAATGCTTAATCCTGGCAGTTTACAGGACATCCAACGGCATCATGTGGACTCACAGATCCATTTCAGGAAACGTGACCAGCTGCTGTCCCAGCACAGTGAGCCACAGGGCTGGGCTCCAAGGGACTCAGCTATGCTTTCTAGACCAGGAATTATATTTACTGAAAACCCCTCTTTTATCAAAACATGGCCTTGTTATTTACATCTGCCTCATCTGTTTTGCAAAGCTGTGTTGCCAGAACTTTGCATACAAGCCCTGTGGCAGCAGCAATCATTAACTGTTGCACACCACTTCTCACTGCTGTCACAAGGTTCAGTTCTCCTGTTTTTATGGTTGCCAAGCTCTGCTGCCTTCTGAAAACTTCCTGATTCAATGGACTAAACTCTGACACCCAACACAGGTCAGGGACGTAGCACTGTTTTATGGGAGCTGGTTGGGAACTGCATTCATTTCCCAGTTCTGGGAACACACGCTGTTGCCACTGAAAGCATGATTGAGTAATAAACTCTAATCTAGACTATTTGTCCACAAATTGTAGAGGCAGACCTGACACAGAGCTGTGCTCTCATTTCTCTGTCTTTAATCCATTTCCATCACCCCTTTTTTATTGCTTCTTTTGGCTATTTCTGTATTGAATCTCAGGCAGCTTTTTATTCTCACAGTGAATAGCTGAGTAATTCTCGAGTCACTCTGACAGTGGGATACATATGACTTGTTACATTTTATAGTTCACAAGGGTATTTCTGTATTTGTGTGTTCAGTAGCAAAACCAAAGTAATGACTGAACATTCCTGCTCCCAGGAGCAATCCATGGATTAACACCATTTTTAATAGCTGCACATAACACATTTGAGGTTATTCTGAGGGCAAGAAGAAAAAAACAATTGCAAATTGCTGAAGAAATTACTGAATGTTGAGCTTCAGCAACTACAGCCCATGTTCAATGCTGCTTCCAAGACTAACAGACATTGATTTTCCTTCTCAGTTTCAGGCCTATGCTTATGGATCAGCTGCCCTTCCAAAGTCCTTAGTCCTCTTTTGTACTCCAAAAAGTGGATCCAAAGCCCACAGGGGTTTGTGTAAAGTCTCTGCTGAGGCTGGAGGACACATTGTGACAGCAAATTAGAACTGGAGCAAGACACAGGAGGAGGAATGGTTGTGAAAACTGATGGAATAACACAGGCAAAGCAGGTCCCAGGACTTCAGCCACTTCAGCATCTGTAATTATTGCCCTGTAACACTCCCAAAACACATCCCCTACCCCCTACCTGGATTATAAATCCCAGCTTCTCTGTACTGCCGTGGCTCAGAACAGGGAGGCAGTCTCAGCAAACCATTCACATGGCAGGGCCACCCAAAAGCCAGGGACCCAAAATTGTACCAACCTTGGCAAAGACGGTCCAGCAGTGCTACCCGACTGTCATGTTGGAATCGGAGGGGACATTGGGATCAGAAACCTGAAATCAGAGGGGCTTTCATCAGCAGCCTGGCCAGGTCTCCCCAAAAACCAGATATTGCAATCACATTGTTTCTATAAAAATGTGAGTGCTACCAGATTGGTAAATTCTAAACTTCACGTTAGCTCTGATTATGCTATTTATGAATAAAGTGAAAAAAAAATTGCTGATGGCTCCCCATCCTTTTACATTTTCCCCCACAGAAAAGGTGTTTATTATGCTGCTTGTCTGGATGTGGGTTAAATTAGCCAGTAATGATCTTCTGGCTAAATTCACTTTTTATTAAGAAACTCATTTAAAAATCAGGAGATCCTTCAGACAGCTCAAGTGACCTTTATCAGCAGGCACCAACTCAGCATTTTTCTTGTAAAGAAAGAGCTCATTATCCACACACTCCTCTGGGATCTCCAAGCAGAACGCAGCAGTTCCAGAGTCCATCCCAAGCTGAAGCTTTAGGGAGACTCACTTTGCATTTCTTAGGCAGGATTTGACTTTCTAGAAGGAGGAAGAGTTCCTGACAATGGCTTTGGCAAGCAAAGAGAGAGCACACAGGTGCTATTTCAGAGAGTGCTGCAAGGCTCCTTTCCCCTTCCTTTTGGCTGCTGAGTTGGCCTCCCATCATGCAGTGACTTTCCTAATAGACTCTGCAACTCTGTGACGCAATTTTATTAATCCAGTCCCACTGCTTGGCCAATGTCCCTTTGTGATCACAGCTCCTGGCAAAGGGGGACAAAGGTGTTGTTAACTACAGCACTGGAGCCTTACAGCAAATTCATTACAAAGGGTGAATTGTAATTTATTTTTCTCTACACCCGAATTTACTACTTATGGTTTTTCAGGTGTTTAAGTAGGGTTAATAGCAAGACTTTTAAATAGTATTATACTTTGATTCTCCTGACTTCACTGCTACACAGTGAACCGAACACTTGGCTGCCTGTCATGGGCACATGGAACGAGTTCAAGATGAGGTCGAGTGACAAACACATCCTAGCATGGCCCAAACTTGGGGCTGAAAGCATCAACCAATAAAATCAGATGTAGATTCTTACTTCTCATGACCTGTAAAGACAGACTGAGTCACCACACAAAAAATGTTACACTATCCTGAACAGAAAACTCCAAGCAAGTGGTTATGAAACTTCTTGGATTCTGAGAAGGCAGGACTGAACATGCCAAAACATGAAAGCACTTCAAAGAGACTGAGGTAAGATCAGATTTATGATCAAATCAGCTGAAGTAAGAGGGTTTCTCAAGTCTGATGGTTAAAAATACTTTGGGGATGCAAATACAGATTACTGGTGTGCAGAACTCAGGTAAGGCCATCTCTGGAGCACAGGAAAACAAAGTGTAATTTCGAGTGATTTTATACTGGACACATCCAACAACCCTAGATGGATCTTAGATGATACATTTCTGTTAGCACAACCAGTGAAGAGGCTTCTGCAATTACTGTCTTATCTGCCACTCCAAGAACTGTCTCAGAACCTTTCCAGAAAATAAACAACCCAAAGAAAGTGAATATGGGTTTTTCTCTGCCTGTAGGTACATGCAATCTACATCAAACAGCTCAAAAGACTTTGCTACTTGGTTCTCACTACTGTTAAGAAGGATAGAAATAACCAGTTTGGTTCTTTCATCTACAACTTCTTCCAGCTGCCCCTGTAGCATGACTGAGCTCACTGAACTCTACTCATTTTTAGAGAGTAACTACAAAACAGAAAGCTCTCAAAAATAAAATGATGTAATGAACTCCTACCAGAAAGATCATTCCTTTCAAGCCCAAATCGAACACAAAACTCATCCCCTTTAATTCTGGCAGCAGAAGACAGCATCAAAAGATATCAAAAAGCATTTCATGTGCTGCAAATTAGTCTGTCTTGAAACAAACACCAATAAATCAGCACATGCCTATTTCCATGACAGCAGAACTTACTTTAACCTGTCCTTAATTGCTTTAAGATAAGCTGAAGGAAGTCTAGACAGTCTTCACTTGGTTTACATAAACTGCTGCATTTCAGCCGTAAGATCGGAACATGGATGTTGTTACAGAAAATAAAGACAATTGTTGTACAGGCTGCTTTGCAGAAGGGAATTTGTTAGTGATGTAAATACAGAGTTATGTTATAAACAGTGTATTTATTTTAGTAAAAGGTGACTGCTTCCCTAAACAGAATAAATAATAATAAAGGCACATGGAAGACCAGTCTGAGGAATAATAATGCTGACAAGCAGCTTTGCCTACATGCTAACCCACAGTTCCTGACCCAAATAATTCACTCTTTTGATGCTCAGATCACTGAAAACACTTCTGTGAACTGAGCATTGAGATATTTATAACCCTCAAATCCAGGTGACTGTGAGCAGTGCAGCCTCACAGCCCCTGCACAGGGTAAACAAGGTGAACAAGGGTAAAAAAGGACACACCTTAACAGGGAAAGCTCAGCCTTCCCATTGATTCCCAGACACAACTTCCTTCCAATTAACTGTTTGTGATTGCTGCTAATGCCAGCAGGAAGGGCTGGGACTGAGGTGAGGACAAAGCTCTCACAGGGACCACAGGTGAACTTTCTGCCTTAAAGCCATAATCTACAGCTACAACAGGATTTGGGTTGCAGCAACCCTGGCAATGCAATTCAAAACACTCTCCCTACAGAGGTTCTCAACCTCCCAGGTTTACAGAATCCCAGAATGGTTTGGGTGGGAAGAGACCTTAAAGCTCACCCTGCTCCACTCCCTGCCATGGGCAGGGACACCTTCCACTATCCCAGGTTGCTCCAAGCCCCATCCAGCCTGGCCTTGGACACTTCCAGGGATGGGGCAGCCACAGCTGCTCTGGGCACCCTGTGCCAGGGCCTCCCCACCCTCCCAGGGAAGAACTTTTACCTAACAGCCAATCTAAACCTACTGTCAGTGTGAAGCCCTTCCCCCTTGCCTGTCACTCCAGGCCCCTATAAACAGTTTCTCTCCATCTTTCTGCAGGCTCCCTTCAGCTCCTGGAAGGCCACAAGAGGGTCACCCCAAAGCTTCTCTTTTCCAGCCTGAACAATCCCAAACCTCAGCCTTTCCTCACAGCAGAGCTACTCCATCCATCTGATCATCTTGGTGGTCTCCTCCAACACCTTCATGTCCTTCCTCTGCTGGACCTCAGGGCTGGAGGCAGCTCTGAAGGAGTCTCACCTGAGCAGGGCAGAGGGGGAGAATCCCCCTCCCCTGCTGCCCACACTGGGGGTCAGCCCAGGGCTTGGGGGGTTCTGGGTCCAACGTACGAGACCAGGGCACGTCCAGCAGCTCATCCCCAGGTCCTTCTCTCAGGGCTGTTCTCTATCTCTTCATCCCCAGCCTGGACTGACACCGGGGGCTGACCTGACCCTGATGCAGCACCTGCACCTTGGTCTTATGCCCCCTCATACCCAAGACTGCATTGTTATCATCCTCTCCCTGAAGAGCCTCAGGTCACTGAGACAGCAGTGCAGAGACAGGCAGGGTCACAGCTGACACAAAAATGTGCCTCTGAGCAGAGGTGGGCTGAGGTCTCACCCACTTAGGTCTTCTCACCTACTCACCCATTTAGGGGAAAACCCCTTAGAAACTCCTGCTCCTTTCAAAGCACAGTGGGGCCAGAAAGGAGGGAGGAAAAGGAAGGTTAACTCAAGCCTAAAAACATGCTTAAGAATAACACTGCAGCAGCCTACAGCCCCAGAACATGCGTAGGAGGGAGGTGTGTGACCAACCAGCACCCCGAGGGGAGGCTGGTTCCATTCTGGGGGTGGTGGGCACAGCAGCAGCCTCTCCACAGGACACTGGGCAGTCCTGGACTCACACAGAGCCCAGGAAAAGGTGACCACCTCAGGGACACAGGGATGCAGTGCTAACCTAGGGATAACAGTCCCAGCCCCCTGCCAAACACAGAGTGTAGGAAACACCCCAAAGACCCCCTTTCCAAGTAAACACTAAAAAGGTGGCAGCACCCCCATCCCCACAGATGCCCCCCATCAGTGCACAGAAGGTGCTGTCCCCAAACACCCTCGGAGCAGCCCCCAAAGCTCCCCAGGCCCCTCCCAAGCACATTCACAACAAGAGAGGCCCCTGTGATCCCCAGACACCCCCTCAGCCCCACAGCCCTCTCCAGCA
>VZRO01006867.1:921549-958844 GCA_013397915.1 Daphoenositta chrysoptera | reverse complement strand
CCCCCGGGGAGCCCGCCCGCTGCGCCTCCTCGTCCGAGCGCGAGCCGGCCGGGAACTCATCCCAGTGGAAGGAGTCGTTGTCCGAGCCTTCCGTGTCAGAGTCGCTGGGGGCTTTAGCGTCCGCCCCTGGGTTCTCCAGGGTTTCGAGGCTGCTGTCTGATTTCCAAAGATTCACCTTCAAATTTGGCTTTAAAAAATTGACTTTCACCTCAGGTTTGGCAAAGCTGCCCAGCTTCCGAAGGTTGCTGATGTTTACGTTGGATTTGGTTTGTTTCACCTTTTGATTGAGAGAGGAGAACTTGCTCAGTAAATAATTCTTGCCCTGGGCCAGGGACCCTCTGTTCTGAGACCGAATGCCAATGATGTCTTCATGAGGTTTGCTGCTCCTCCTAGAAGAGGAAAAAAAGATCTTTAATGTACAATCAAAGCAGTCTTTTTTATAGGCACCAAGGATTCACTGTCTTCCAGTCTATTTCCATAACGGAGATGGACATCCAGATCCTAAGTTACCCTTTCCTTACATAAATAATAAATTTAATCCTTTTCTTTACATAATAATATTGTACCCATATAAGCTAATCAAGCTCAAACCAACCTTTCCTTACATAAATAATAAATTTAATCATTTTTTTTACATAATAATATTGTACCCATATAAGTTAATCAAGCTCAAACCAACCTTTTCTTACATAAATAATAAATTTAATCCTTTTTTTTACATGATAATATTGTACCCATATAAACTAATCAAGCTCAAACCAACAAAAACAAAGGAGGGCTGATATAGAACAGTAGCCAAACAAGGGGAGCAGGCAGTTTCTGCAGGCACTTTAGTTTTTGATGAAAAAGGGTTTGAATTCTCCATTTTTGTAACCCTGACTTTGTGTATGCTGTACTTAGTAGCCAGATTTAGCAAATATTCAGTCTGCAATACCTGTAAAAAAGAACAAGGTATTTTTGCTACACTTTCTACTCAGCTGGGAGAGGAAGCTGAAATACAGTGAAATACAGAAGGGTCACACCATTTAGGTACTCACCTCTCCAGCTTCTTCTCAATAATGGGCACATCCATTCCCATTGCTTGCTTTGTGATTCTCAGCATTTCTGCAATGCACTGAAGAGTGTCTGAAATCCAAGCAGCAGCCTGTCAGACCCTTAAAAAAACCCTCAGAAGCCCATATTCCACAATGTACAAAGAAACAGGTCTAACTTAAACATAATTTTGTTTGATTTTATTGGGTTTTTTTTCTTTCACCTCACATAACAGTTGTGCCCTACAAATTGCAATTCTGATTTAAAGCTTACAAAACAAGCCTAAAGAATAAACTCCCCTTCAGCCCTAAATACTCAGCATTAGGAGAATCACTGCCATGCTGCTTCATTTAGGGAGGAAAGAGAAGCAATTTTATTTATTCTAATCCTTGTTGACAAAACTCAGTGCTCCAGGTATGATGTTTTTTCCCTTGCTAGTGTTCATTTAATCTAGTTAAACAACAAGCAAGAACATTTCCAGACATTGATTTCACTAAAGAAATCAATTTCTTTACCTCTTTAGGAGCTAATTTTAACTTCATTTTCTAAGTTTTTGGAGCAGTAAAGACCTGGACAGAGAAATTACTCCAGTTCCAGAAAGATGTGTTGCTTCAAAGCTGTATCTGAAACTTATTTTTCTTTCTAATTAAACAGTAACATCTGAGTGTTTTTTTTAAATTGTTTTCCCACTTCACACAATTGGATTTTATTAGAATGACTTCTGAAGGAGGATAAGAGCAGTGGAATAAGTGTTTCTTAAAGAAACACTCATACAGTGCATACACTTTCATGTCTAAAACTTTTACATAGGATACAAACCTTTTCCATCTTCTTCTGGGCTGCGAACCACAGCCCTGAGAGTGTGAAAATATCCACTCATTTCTTTGTATTTGTAATGCAGCCTCATGCAAGAGAACTTGGGTTTGCCAAAGAGAGTAGGCTCAGGCCCTGAGAGAGAAACCAGATTAGAAATCTTTAGGAATCTTTAACCAACTGAAAGAGAAACTGCAGAGTCTGTACCTAAAGGCTGAGTGAGTGCTGACAGATTTTTTCAGCCTAAAAGGCTTCATGTTTTCATTAGAGCAGGACAGAAACTCTAAATGAAAGATTTTCACATTAACTAAACAGCCAATAACTTACAAAAAGTAATTAGACTCTCTGTATGTCTATTACAATCCAGCCTGATTGTTCATTACAGATCACCCTTTCAAATAGAAGGAAAAAAAGGAAGTTTTACACTTTTACATCCTGTGGGTTTTTTAGGTAATGCTCCTGCAAGGATTAAGGGGAAAGCTGATATATTTTTATCAAGAGGATGTAATTTAAATTTCAAGGTTTAGATCAAGTACTTCTATTCTTCAGTGCACTGCATAATTTACAGCATTAAATGAGGTGTAGATGTAGATGTTTCACTCTGTCCTGTACCTCAGGATACAAATCCCCACAAAACACAACTGAGGGAAACCTTTCCCCTGAACTCTTAGAAATTGCACAGACATAGAGAAAGTTACAGTCAGGAGATGATGAAATCACCTTGTATTGTGTAATGGAGGATTAAACTCCATCAGGGGGCCACACACTCCCTTCTCTCCAACTGGATCACCTTTTTCATGATCCAAAGACATCACATCTTTAATGCTTCCAGCAGAAACTGCTGGGTTTAGCCTGCAGATGTCACATTCTATAGCAAGTAAGTTGAATCAGCATAACCAGGTGCTTTTGTAACAGCATGTTTGTTATCAGCCCTCGAGAAGGAAGTTTTACAAAGCTCTGAAACAGATCTGAAGTACAACTCCAAGCCAGCTGCTGCATTGGATCAAAGGAAGAGAGCACTGAATGCACAAACCCGTGACTCACTGCAGAAGTTCATCAAGTTATTTCTGCCATTTGATAAATAATGAAATTTGTTTGGATGACTCCGTGGTTCTTTTAGTTGGAAAAAGGGAAAACTGTAGAACCCTTCCAGTGATCAAAGCTTCCACGTGCAGCAGCAGGAAGAGCCTGGCACCTGTCACCAGCCAGAAGGGCCATTTCTAGGTGGGCTGCCCTGGGTAGGTGCCACAATTCTGGGGCTGCTGCTTCAATACATTTGCAGGATGCTTTGGTAAGTGCTCAAGCCATTGTTAAGAGAATTCAAAAAAAAAAAAACCAAAACAGAGTGACTGTTTTCTTACCTATTTCTATTTTTTCCAGAGTTTCAAGACTTAACCTTTGGTACTGATTCACTTTGTCGATTTCATCATCGTAACTAGAAAAAAGAAACAGAATTTAGTGCTTCCTGCTAATCTAAAGCAAAGCCACTAAAATAAACTACACACAGTAAGGGGAAGTGGTAACTTACTAGGCCACATAGTAGGCAGAATTTGAAAGTAAAAGCAGCACATCCACATCCCTGTGAGTGGCATCGATGAGGCTGAAAAGGAAGAAAAATAAATACAGGGTAGAAGGTTTTATTTGCAGAGCTGTAGCCCATGCCCAGCGTATTTTGGGGACACTCTTAAACAGCTGAACACAAGTTACAAGAAGTTTCAATCATGGAGTGTAATCAAATGGATCCATGTAAGCAACTCTCTCTCTCAAACCTGAAGTTACCTAACAGCTCAAACACGTCAGCAGAAGGTCCAAAAATAAATAGAAAGCCCACAAGGTATTAAAAATGCTACCAGAGAAATGGAAAAATACCTCAGACTCAGTGAGGAGATGAGTCTGTGCCCTGAATAGCTATCACAACAACCTGCCCTGCTATTTTTAGATGCTGAAGTTTAACCTGCAGGAGATCTAACCACTATTTGTCTCTTACAAGCTACTGAACTCTGACCTTGCTAAGGAGTGAAGTTCAGAGTTTATGCCCATTACTTTCCATGAACAGAAATCCAGACTGGCTTTGCTGACTCATTCCCCAAGGATTCAATCTCATCAGTCAAGTTACATTTTCCCTATAAAGCAATAAGGAACAACAGCTCCTCAAGCACTCCCTTCTAACCCCACTTAGTTCTACAAGTTCTCCTCATGGTACTTGCCATATTCTGGCAATATTAACCAAATGCATCCATTTCCAGATGATGTCTCAAAGGTAATTCCAGCATGCACCATTTTTATGGAACTTT
The DNA here is from genome assembly GCA_013397915.1 of Daphoenositta chrysoptera. NCBI lineage: Eukaryota > Metazoa > Chordata > Aves > Passeriformes > Daphoenositta > Daphoenositta chrysoptera. Next base: position 954,705 of record VZRO01006867.1, on the reverse strand, counting down.
GGGAAAAGCACATCTTCAGAGGATTTATTTTAGAATCTTTAGATTTTAGAATCTTTAGATCTTTATTTTAGAATTTTAAGTATTCAAACCCTTCAAGCATTCTTGTCCTTCTACAAAACTGTCCACTTGTTTTCACACATCAGCTACCAAAACCTTTTAACATCAGGAGTAATTAACAGAGGTGTCAGAGCAGCAGCTGATGAATTTTAGCTTTGCTCAACAAACCTTGGATCACAGTCAATGAGTGCCCAACCTCCATGGAATTTTTCATCATCTGGCAAGAGCAGTTTCATGTAGCTCTGCAGCAGCTGGCTGATCAGTTCCTGGTGGCTCCTCAGGTTCTCCTTGTGCAGGGCTTCGTGCTCCTTCTCTTTTGTAAATATGGAATACAGGTCCTCTGTCACAGGGATACCCTGCATCAGATCTAAAAAAAAAAAAACAAAATACCAAACAAGAAAAAAACAGTTCCAAGTGATACATGGCAACAGTTTTGTAAATTCCTTCCAAATGCTGCATTTTAATGATGCTCTTGGTAGTCTTTCTGAATAGAATGTTGCCTAGAATTTAAAGCTCAGTAGGTATAACCCTATTTTCAGTGAAAAACAAGAGTTCCTCATCATTTTAAGAGACACTTGCTACATAAATTTATCTCTGTCTTCAAAAAAAGAGATGCTACAAAACATTTAATGCTGAAATGAAGTTGGGGCCAAGTCTCCAATGAGTCACACTGGATGTCATCACTCTGAATTGAGTGTTGCTTAAATTCCAAAGTGAGTGAGATCTTCCTGATACAGTCCAGCACAGACACGAACACTGTACACACTCAAGGTGCTTTTAAGCAACAGAAAAAACAAAAAATCAGTCAGAAAGATAAAACCAATACGATTTAATAATCTTTTCTAAATACCACAGCTCAGCTTGGTTGGAACTGTGCTCTTACCTATGACTGCTTGCCTGTAAGCATCCCTGAAACGATTCAGGTAGTATCTGTTTGCAGAGTTCACTCCATCCTTCATCACCCCTGCCAGCTTCCTCTCACCAGTCCTTGTGAAGTCACCCTGTCACACACAACATGCAAACCACACAAACATGAAACTTCAGGATTTGGCATCCTGAAACTCAGAACTGAATAGATGGTAACTCAGGAATTATCTTCAAGTAACCATTTCATACAGAAGTTGAAAATACTGTTTTTTTCAAAGAGCATCTTCTGGCATTGTTTGACTCTGCAGAGAACCCTGTTTTTGACAGACTTACAACTTCAGTAGGAAATTCTAATAGAAAACAAATCTGGACACATAAGCCAGCTAACACTGAAGCAGGACTTTCAAGACATCAATCACTGTGATGCTTCAATACCTCAAAAAGAAAAAATCCCTTTATTTTTTGGCCTTTAATGTAAAAGGAACACTACTGGAACAATAGAAAAGACTGAAGCTTACTGAAAAATGGTTTTCATCTTCTCTGCTTTTGCTACCAAAACAAGACAAGCATAACGTACTGAGGGAAAGCAGAACATATCCTCACAACCTCAGAAACAAAAGAAAGTTTCTAGGCCACAGAAGGCTTAGAATTTGAATAAAAAGCTGTTTTGGTAGTTGCACTTCATTAGAGGGTTCTATTTTCAGAGACACTCTGAACACTGGCACAGAGCAGTTCTAAAAGCCACATCAACTCCTATGAAGAATATTTCAAGAGCATTTCACTTCCAAATTAAAAGAAGTAACACAATTAAAATTAATGCATTAACCTCAACAGTGAGTAGAGAAATCTTCCAGCAGAAGGCCAGAAAATGTAGATCTATAAATTGAGGTCTGTGCTTAAAGTTTAATATACTTAATGAAAACAAGCATGTCAGGCTGTTTTATATATGTCTATTTTTTTAATATTACTGCAATCAACTAATCAAAGATCAGTAAAGATATTTAAAGAGAGATTTAAGTGTTAAGCATGTCCACCATAATGATTTTTCTTATGCCAAATGCAAATACTACTAAAATTTGTTCCACCAGTTACACATAGCATATTCTATGACTTTTCAGAGCAGTAGAAGTACAGAGCAAGGAGTTTCATGCTTAATCTTGGCAGACAAGAGTGCATTACAGCTAATTAAGAAAGTCTTTAGAAAATGTAACTAATTAATATCATCCTACTGCCTACGTAGCCCGATCTCCAGAACTTTGGAGTATTTTTTAAGTATTGTAACTGCTTAGAAGTAGTATAAACATATTCAAATTTCGATGGATGTAATAATTAATATACATCTTAGACTCTTAGCTCTGCTTTGCACATGAAGAGAAGAGAGTGCAAAGTGCAGGCAGCATCAGCTCCTCTCCCATTCACGCCACGTGCGACACAAAACGTTCTTCTACTACACAACCTCATCTCCCCAGAACGAAACCACACAGAACATTTGGTGAACTTTTAAACATCCCGGGGTTTTCCAACAGCACAAGAGCCCTGTAACACAAGGCATTCCTGAGGGCAGGAGGGGCTCTCTCCCTCACCTTCAAGGCTGCTGTGCCCGCGTACTGCCGGCTTATGGCATCGCCGTTGTTGGCCCACATGATCTGGTAGATCCTGTTGCATTTCACTGGCAGAGGCTGCTCTGGTGGCATCACACCCAGTTTTTTGAGCTGGAATTTGACACATGTATTAATTCAATGCCCAAAGGAAAAGTTATTCTCAAGATCAGAGATTGGTAACGACAATGGAAACGTTTGCCAAGCGTTTAATTGTTGGATTTTGTATGATCGGGGAAAGGAAGCCCAAAGTGTTAATTTGTCAGATTAAATTAATGAGTTGGTGATTTATGGCTAAACATCGTATCACTGGAGGCAGCAGTAACGTTAATTATGGATGTCAAGTCAATCATCAAAAAAATTAGCTGAAGGAAAACAAGTTACTGTAGATTCTCAAGATACAGGAAAATTTTTAATACAGAACCATCAAAAAAAAAAAAAGACATCACAAAATTCTAAAAGAAACAAGATAATGTGTCTTCTATTGCAAAAGCATTCGTGACCTCAAGGGTTTGAAAACAAAGGAAAGTAACTTCTAATGTTGGTTTATTGTTAGTGTTTGCACATTTTGGACTGTTACTGTCAGACACTGATACTAAAGTAAGATATCTCCCTCTTAGAACAACCAGTCCTTCAGTTTTCCCCAGATAAGCCTGGGGTACAATACCAACATCAGGCTTTGTGCACACCCTGAGTGGGTGAGCAGCACAGGCATAACTGCAATGCAGGCACTACATGACAGGGATAACTTGGAATAATCATGGGCAAACTTCAATTTACAACTGAAACCAAATGTTCAAGCACTCTTTGCAAGTTAGATGAAAATTACTACAGAGCTGCTCATTAACTTTGAAAGCCCTACTGAGTTTCCAGATGAGAGAGAGCAGGTCCTGTGGTTCCAAGGAACAGAATGGTAAGGTCCGTGTCACTCTCAGTCCTTCACTCCATGGCACTGACCCTGCAGTGCTCAGGGCATTTCTCACTCAGGAATTCTGAGTCCTCCCAAGGACTTCAGCTACAGCATGAGAATGCTGCAGCACATCACAAGCTCACACTTCAGCAATGATTACTGCAGCCTTTTCACAGCAATCTGCAACACTCTTGATTTTGAAAGAATTGCCTTGGACCTCAAGAGTTACCAGGGACAGAAATCCTATTCTAAAATGATGACTGTGGGATTGCTGGTCCCTGCCCTTGTCCTCAGAACTCCTTCTGTGTCAGGAGCTCATAACTGCAGATCACAAAGAGGAACTGCCAGATACAATGGTCAGAGATGATGAAGAACCTCCTTTATCCTTTCTCCTTCACTTTAACCATCATCAGGTGTGCTCATTTTGGGCTGTGACTGGGGCTTTGACGTTTCAGTGACAGCACATTAAGTCTGAATTTTGGCTGTAGCTGTACTGTGTCAGTGAAGTCTTCACAAGGGAACAGAGCCACCACTGAGCTTCTAGAGCAAAAAGCAAATGGGGCCAGGGCAAAGGGAAAAACTAATGGAAAGTACTCTCAGTCTGCTTGGAAATCCCTGTTCTGTACAGGGAGAACTCCACAGCACAACAGTCACAGCCATCAGGGCTATTTACATCATGAATTAATTATTCTTCTACACACAGAAGGGACAACTAATCTCCCTACTTGCTGCATCACAGTATTTCACTTCAAAGCACCTAAAATAGCATTCAGCTTCTAGTTAGATTTTAGTCCTTTAACATCATTTCAGTGACGGACCTGGTGGGGGAAGGTGTCTTGTTTCTAAACTCTGTATTCCTATATAACTTAAACTGAAGTTACTAAATCCAAACAAGTCAGTCCTCTCCAAGATGTGGACAGTCAGTCCTTCCTGAAGGAGCACAGGAAGCATCACTGCTCTATAACAATTGCAAGTTTGCCATTTGTGTGTACTATTCCTCTCAGCTTCACGGCTCTTCAAATACTGTGCAAAGATTTGTCAGTAGATGTTAGTTTAGCATTTTCCAAACACACAGATTGCTGTTTGAGTAACAGCTTAGGTGTGAGGCACTCAGGACTCGACCCAGCCCCCCAGAGACACGTGCCTGCTGCTCCATGACCACCCTGGCAATAGCAGCCTGCACAACGTTGGTCCGATCCAGGCAGTCCATGCAGTTAACCCGGAAAATTCCTTCCTGCTTACAGATCACTCCAGCTTGGTCAACCCTATCAACAGGAAGAGAACAAAAGCACCCTGAGACACTTAAAATCCAGTGTAATTCATCAGCTTCTATCAACAGGAGAACATTTTAGACGTGGAGGATTATTTGTGGTTGCACTCACCACCCCAGCCACACCCCACTCTGAACTAACTCCTCTTGTTGCAGCTTATGCTCCTCTTTAATCTAGGCTGGATATCAGACATAAATCCTGCTGGGGCCACAAATCTGAGATGCAATCAGATGCTGAATTCCACTCATGCATACATAATAGAAGCTTTCAAGAGCAAAGGCATTTAATTTCAAGAACAGAGAAGCCAATAATAATGACAGCAATGCAGAACAACACAGAGCAATTGACTGAGGCTGCAGCCACGCTTGTTACCCAAATGTATGAACTTTAATCAGCTCAAACCAAAGGTCAAACATGCCTTCTTGCTGTCAATAGGAAGGCTGCCATTCTAGGGTTTAGTGGGTCAAATAAAAAGTGTTTCACATTAAATGTGAGTGACCCCAAAAGTGTGAAATGCAGTAAATCTCGGGCAGGAAACAGCACCTGAGAATTTTTGAGTTTACATGGGTTGAACACCAACACTTCAGAACAAAAATCTCTGACAGCCAAGCTGGACACCAAAAGAGGAATATAAAACACACCGGTTAGGAGAAAATTAAGGCCTCTGAATATCTACTCTTTGCTGGTGTTTTCCTCTACAAATGTTCCCCAATAGTCTAAAAACAGTGAAGTACTTACCAGCACCACTTCATGTCAAGAATAATATCGTGAATGGCATCAGTCAGAGTTTGAACATTTTCAAACTTCATTCCTCGGCTGAAACACAGAATTTCACAGAAGTTAGTTTGAACTAGAGCAGTGACTTCACTTAATAACTTTGTCTTATGTGTAATGTTCACAAAGAATGTTAAATGAGAGACAAGCATTCCCTCCTGCAATGAGCTTTAAACAGGAGCCAATATTCAGAACTGTTCTGCAGTACAGTTCAACATCCAAATCCAAGGCAAGAGGTTAAAAGATCACAAAATTCTCAAGACTTTGCATTTTTTAATGCTGCTTCCATCAGGAAGAGTAAGTGTGCAGCTATTCAGGCACATATAATATTCTGTTCTCATTTTAGTCTCAAGACAAGCAACTGCTGTAGATTTGGGACTGGGATGGTGAGTCCTGCTTTGCCAGTGATTGTACAGGGAAAACCACCTACAGACACATCATCTCTTCCTCCCTCCACCCCACCAGGTTGTTTTCCAGGATTGTTCTCAATTCACTCCTGCTCACAGTGCAGAAACAGTCCTGGTCACTGCAGCTGTTCACAGGAGAAAAGTGAACAAAGGAAAATGAAAGCTCCTTCATACAGAAGATTAATTACCCAATCAACCCAGGGTGCCAACAGTCCTACAGAACTCTCAAAGGCCAACACTGTTCTGAGAGGGGTTTCCCTTCCCACCACCCCCTCTGACAATATCTACTAATGCCACACTCAGTCTGTCAGTAATGCTCTCCCAGGCCAGCTGCAATCCCTAGATTAAGTTTGGAAATGAAGATTAAACCAGTTTAGACCCCACACAAATGCAGCCTGCTTGAGGGGAGCAGGAGAAATTCATGCCTGTTGACAGATGAGATGCTTGGGCACGTGAGCACTGCTCTAGAGCATGGCAGCATCAGGGGGGAGTCATGAAAACAGCAACTACTCACACTGGATTAAGATAAAATCCAGTGTATTTTATATTGAAATAATAGCATCAGGGTCCTGAAAGAACCCATCAGATTTTTATAGGAACAAGCAAGAGAAACAGAACTAGAAAATTAGAAGCAAAATGCTACATAGCTTGAAAAAGCAGGTCAGCCACAGCTTTACATTCATGGCATGTTTAAGGAAACTCTTAAAATGTGTGACAATTAAGCTTTGCCCAGTAAGTGACTGCATATCTAACAGGTCAGGGACACAACATCACAAACAGCACTGCTTGGTTACCCAAACTTTAACAGTGCTTTATTTTAAAAACTGTATTCCTGTTTAAAAGAAAAGTGTTTCATGCAGAAGTAGAAATAATAATGGGTTTTCTCCTCCCTTATACTCGCCTTCCATGCCAATAAAGAAGATGCAAAGTGACATTTTTAAAAGGTTTCTTACCAGTGCTCATGGAAGTCAAATGAAACATAAGTCAGATTTGCATTGTTGTAGAGAAGAACTTGTTTAAGGTAAGCATCGCCAATAATCTTCTCTCTGCCTGTCTGATCCACCAAGTTAATAATAACCTGTTCAAAAGTTTAATTATTTAACACTCATCATCTGCTACACAACTTGCTTAGATTTACACCATGCAACAACAAAGAGCTCCCGGGTTAAAGATTTGTAGCAATCTTGCTGAAGTTACCATCTTTGCTAGATTGTACCTAAAACAAATGAGTTCCAACAGTTCCCTGCCTACACAAATTTTAATACAGAGAAGCTCAGAATGCACAGGACAGGTGCACAGAAATAGGGTTTACACATTTCCATAAGTTATTCCTGGGTTTTACTGGTTACTTACAAGGATATTTGAAAAACCTAAAGTAAAATTCCATTTATGTACCAACCTTCCAATTGTCAACAAGCTTCTAAAAAAACCCACAACACATCACCAAGAAAAACAACCTAAAAACAATAACCTTCATCCCCTGCATTTTCATGAGATTACTGCTCTGTCATGTAGCACTCACCTGCTTTTTGTAATTTTTCAGCTGTTCTTCAAAGTGTGCACGAAAACAGGACACAGTTTCATTTTCACCTGCGAGGGAGAGCAGTGTTAGACAGAAACAGCCTGTTCAGCAGTAAGTCCTGTTTGATGTATTAAATCATGCCCAAATTTGTACTCTCAAAAACCAAGATAGCTTAGCTTAAAGATAATAACACACTGTACAAAATTACTTTAAAAAGCCTTTCATTCATCTGCTCAGCTTCAACATTGCTGTTATAATCTAGTGTACAGCAAACACGTTCTTGGATTTTGCTGCATTTTGCCTTTTGTGCAGAGGAGATGGAACAAAAATTTAACTTTTTATAAACCTGCTTCTTCCTTTTACACACACACACCACAAACCCACATAAATATCTCTTCCAAAAGAAGAGTTCCAAGGGACCCCCGATTTTTAGGTTTTCCACCCAAATACTCACTCTTGTCCAGCCGGGGCCGTGGGTTGTATCTGTATCCAACTTGGCTCCAGAAAACAGGCACAGAGCCTCGTGTTTGGATATAGGAAAGGGTGTGATTATGGACATGGATCAGTTGTTCTGTCTCAACATAATTTGCCACGTTTCCATTTTTATCAACACCTCTCCGCTTATACCGCATTCCTAGGGGAAGGAGAATGGTCAAGTCATAATTAAGAATTTATCTTAAACATTAGTAATTTATGTTGCTGTTTTTGACACAAGACAAAAGACACTTTGCTAACACAAGACAACAGTTCTAGCCCAAATCCATAATCAGTGGTAGAAGTCACCCCTATCCTAGTTTATCCCCCAAAAGTTATCTGGACTATATGGATAAAGTTTATTTACTGATATACTATGAGCAGCAGAAAGTAAGCTGACAGGGCAAGGCACTATAAAGTCACAAATACCTCTGGACCACCTTAAAAGACACATTTCTTCCTGTTCTGTCACATTTAGCACAAAATTTTACTTTAGTACTCAGTATTTTCCATGAACCTAAAGGCCACTTTTAGTGACAGAGGCTCCACTTCTCACAGAGATCCCTCAAGCAGCCCAAAAAGATTTGCATGTTCCATAAAACTGAAGGCTTCCCCTCCTTGTTTTAACCTGTGTAACAAATTCTGCACATTAAGAAGAGATAATGCTCCTCTGACTGGAATTTTATGCCTACCCAGCTCTGCACTGCTCATTAAACAGAGAAGTGTTTGCATATCCTTGACTCAAAGGAGAGTACATCATCATTTCAGAAAGGATGCAGGTGGTAGCAAGGGATGGGGTAGGAATAAGAGAGCTGGAAAAATATTCAAGGTCATGGAAATTCGGTTCCAATTCCTGAAGTAGCATTGAACCAAACTTTAGATCTGAACCTTAACAGCACAGAGGGGAAGAGGTTAAAAGTAGGGAAGGGAAAGGAATGCAAAATATCTATAATAGGGACCTTTATAGAGAGATTGGCAGAGCAGCATTACAGTCTTCAATCAGGGAGAAAATTCTACACAGTTTATGCTCTAGACTAGCATGAGAAAAGTGATATTAACAGTAAGAAGGAATCAATGAGAAATTCTCCCTCTAGAATTCAGTTGCTGTATCTGTGTAACAATTTAGTATTAAAAAGGCAGACTGCAGACTAGATACTGCTCTGAAACCCTCCAGTATTTACTCCAAGTTGTTCTGACGAACCATTTTCCTTGGAACTGAATTAAATGCATCCAAGTGAGCTGTGGTACAAAGGCACAGTCCTGTATCAGGGTAAGCTCAACAGGTTTTTTTCTGGGTTTTTTGACATGCCAAAAACCTGACTGTGTAAGAAAGGACTTGGAGACATTGGAAATTATCATCATAAAAATCAGACAGACTGAAAAGTCTAGAGTTGAACAGGACCTATTAAGTTGTAAAGTGATTCAATCTTTCTTTCTGAGATCCTGAGGGGAGGGAATAATTTCTGTTTGCCTTGCTACTCTAAGTCAAAGAAGGTACAACACCATAGCATGGTCCCATTTCACACCTTGCCCCTAATAAACATCTCCTGGGAGTCAGGCATGCACACACAACTTTTCAAGCCTCTTCAGCTGCTGTCAAAGCCCTAAAAGACTTTTGAAAATTTAACTCCCATCCAAGCCTATCAGCACAGAGCTGTATCANAAGCCTATCAGCACAGAGCTGTATCAATATATATATATATCAGCACAGAGCTATAACACCCCAGCAAATCCCACAGCTCCAAGACAGCAGGTCCAAGGTGGGCAGGATGCACTAAGCCTTGGCATGACATACTGAGGTATTGGGGGGAATTAGGGAAATGGGTGAGTAGATGCTGGATTTGATGGGCTGGTACTACAAACTACAAAGCTGTGACACTCGAGACTCTCACTTGTGGCAGCCCCAGGCTTTGATTAAGTAATACAATTTTCAGAAGCACTTGTTTTGCTCCTCACTCTGCTCCCATTTATTTCAATCCTGCAGTGGTTTGCATGGGAGCAAGACAAAGCCACACCTGCACAGAGCAGACTCAGTAGAGCACCCCTGCCCTTGCTTTCAAGGGCATTCCCATCAGCTTCACCAACATTGCTTGAAAACGTTACTGCAAAGAAAAATGGTGACTGGAAAAGGGAGGTAAGGAATATAGTCATATTAAACATTAAAAAAATATGTATTTATTTTATCAGCTGGGCATTCTTAGAAAAGAATCCCCCTAATCAGGGGAATCTCTGCAAAAACAGAACTTTACCTCAGGAATGTGACCTGCAAGGACGCACTCAGTGCTCCTGAGCAGCCACCTCAAGCCCCTCCTCTCCCTCCTCCCAGCAGGGAAGGCTGCAGTGCAGACTCTGACAGGTGCTGAGCCACTCAGCACTCTCCATTTTACCCTCTGCACCCCTCTGCAGTGCTCAGAAACAACCCCAGCACCTGGACCGTGCTGCCTACCCGCTCTGTGCCGGCTCCGGCGGGAGAGAAGTGCCACCAGAAATGTTGGGTGAACGTCATCCACACAAGATGATTCCTGAGGAGGAGTTTCAGGACTGCTCTTATCATCATCAGAAGATTCACTGTAGTTTACTACCAGTTCTTCAATTTGCACAAATCCTTGAATGATGGGGATAATCCAGAAGTCCACTTCAGCATTCTGAAGGTTACAAAAAATATTTACTTTCCTGCTCATCCAGCATTACCTATAATTATTTCTGCCATTTCTCATGTTTATAGAAACAGTTGCTTCACATGCTTTTCATGTTTTAATTTTTGCCATAACCTTATTTCTGTAAAAGGTACCAGCATTTTTCCTCCATCAGTCATAGGGCTTTTAAATCAGGAGGAAGAAAGCAAGTAACTTTTTTACTTAGTTCCTGCTTTAAGAGAGTTTTACATGCTCTATGTGGACACATCCTATAACACATTTATACAGGAAGGTAGATGTTAGCCTGTTTTCAGCAAAACATACCACCAGAAAGTTTCATATGGGTTAATTTAGTCCCTAAGACAACTGGTTCAGGGCTCTGCACCCTAAAACATTGATTTCTTAAACAGAATCGAGATCCGAATTCCCCACTAATTCAAGGTTATCCATTTATATTTTGTAATATGAAAAATACAACTCATTAAACTCTTGCATTACACACACCTTTTCACAGAGGGCACAGGTTTACCCTGCTGTGACTCCACAGCCATTTCATTATGAATAATTATCAATGAAAGCAGAACAGGGCATAAGGTAAGATGTTTGCTGTCATCCCTAAAAAAAATCAGACTTGGCCTAAACTAGCATACAGAAGTTAGCAACTTAGTCCTTGATCTACAAGGTCAATTTAAAATGATGGAAGATCATATATTGAAGACAGAGTGGTGGTTTTCTGTTTCTTTATGTGCTCATTAGCCAGGAAAATGTTTTATTTACTGAGAGTAGCTGTTCAGAATATCTTGTTCTACACTGTTTTTACACTGATCAGCCACTCTGCTCAAGGAGGAAAAGCACTGTTCTCCACTATGAAGGACCAAAATTTTATCTCAGGGAAACTTTGGAATTCAGAGGTTATTTCCTTTGTGGCTCCTCCTTATTATCAAGTTCAGCTCTGTTCAGGGATAATCTATTTCGCATAAGAATACAACTCAAATTTACCTTCAGAAATCAGCACAAACATATCATACCAAGTTATTCTACATTGCTTTATTGTAATAAATCTTTAAATTCAGCTGAAGTTCACTCCCTGGCCATGATCACAGGCTGAGTGGAAGGCTGGCTGGGGGAAGAGGGCAGTGCCAGCTGCTCAGCTACAGGAGGCACAGCCCTGATCCTGACCTGTCTGCCAAGCAGGTTTGTAACCCAACTTCTACCAGGCCTTAAGCAAACATTTCAACTGAAGCTAAAGAATGGTTCTCATAATACACAGGTCAGAGACAAGACTCACATCAATGCTGATGAGATCTTCAATCATGTGCTTGTTCCAAAAGAATCTGTCATCCACCTGTTGAAAAGACAGAAGGGCAGTTTTTGCAGGATTGCAAGCAGGGTTTGGCAGGATCTGTGGGAAGGACACCAGGCTGCATCAGTTTATTCCTGCAGCTGTACAGAAAGTCAGTGCCTTTAACAGAACACTTCATGCTGCTGCAGACTTTTGTTTCCTTGCCCCTGAGCTGGTGAGAGGACAAGGTGCTCAGCTGCTGTAGAATGTGACCAGCCAGGTTTGGACCGTGACCAATATTGGACAGTTCATCTCCCAGGTGCAAGAAACAAACACAAAGCACTCACTTTTCGCCACAGGGGTAAGTTGGTTTTCTCACAGGCACTCTGCCTCTGCACAGAATTTGTCAGGTCATAGCTCAGGCTGTAGTAAAAGGAGTCTGAATCCATGAACATTTTGAACAACTCCTCCAATAATCTCTTCTCCAGTCTCTCTTTCTCTTTGCTTTCTCTAATCTGAAAGAAAAAAAATGGCTCTCATGTCTCTCTCTGTGAGTGAAAAAGACTCCAGTCATATTTTCCATTTCTAACCTTGAAGGACAAACACTTTCACAGTGATGAGCACGTCCTTAAAATTCCCAGCAGAGATAAACACAAGAGACAGCAGCCTCAGAAACATAATTCTAATTTTAAGAAGTATTGTTTTGACTTCCTAATCCAAGCCATTGTATAAAAACAAGTTAGAAGAGATTGTATGGTGTTCTCTGAGGAACCAGGCACCAAATTTTGAGTTGAATTCTATATTATATGAGATACTTATGCAAAGCAATTTCTAGAAGTTTAGAACTTCGCTAGAAGCTAATCCTGGTAAAAAAGAACTCTACTAGCAATTCTGCCAAAATTATGTAATTACAAAATGAAAAAATCACAGAAGAGCTACAGCTAAAAAATAAAAAAAATTAAACTGGGCATCAAGACAGTAGTTCCACATTCTGCAGTTTTTCACTGGGTTTTCTTTAAAGGTCTTTGTACTCCATTTGATCATCCATCACAGCCTTTGAATTATAAACTAAACATTTTGGAAAATAAAACCAAGTAGAAAACTTTACCTTCTTTTTATTTGGAGCAGACACATTAGATTTAATTTGAGTAAGAGTCTTCAGCAGAAATTTTGTGTCATCTGGGGACTGTGTAATCTTCTCTGGCTTGTTTATCCCAAAATGGTGCTTTTTACAAAGCTAAAATAATGACATTGTATTAAAGCCAACATTTAAATACTCTTTAAATAGTTCAAAGAAAACAGAAAGTCTACAAAAGCAAGATTTTGATGTCCATGAACCTAGGGGAGACACAAATAGAGAGGGAACATGCAGGTTTCCATCCATAGCCTAATTCTCACTATTTTTCATAAAAGGCATTTTCTCCTGTGGTTGTGAGAATCTCTGCCTCAATTTGACATCACCTGAGTACCCAAACCCACCTCAACTTCCCACTCAAATTAAATTAGCAATACTCACTTTTCTTTTTGTTCCTTTATCTATTCTCTTTTGAAAAAAAAAAATTGCAACATTTGAAGTAAGGATTTCCCTTCAAGCCAAGCTATAGAATTAAGATTCCAAAATGGATGAAAGCAAAAGGATCCATTAAAAAAAAATATACTTTCTCCAGGTTCAGTACATCTTGTTCTTGTGTGGTATTCTCACTGACCTTTGTGAAATTCAGGTATTATTTTGTTGCAATTTCCCTCCCTAGCAGAACTTGTGATTTCTGTTTAAAAAATACTTTTAATCAAAAAACAGCATTCTAAAAAGCACAAAATATTCAATATGTCTGCTTATACCAGGACAAAAAGATAAGAGGCATTTAACTTTATTTCACTGAAGCAGAAGGGGGACAGTCAGAGTTCCTTGAGGACAGCCATACCTCCAATTCCAGATCCTGAGGTTCTGTCTCAGAAAGTGGAATCACTGCAATCTTTGTTATTTTGCAAACCTCATGATCTCCTGGAAGTTTGCCAATCAATGCTTTCTGACGAATTAAAAGGAGCCACCATGGTAAATCTGGGAAAAAAGAGATCAGTAGATGCTTTTATTTGTCTTGTCAGGCATTTATTTTGATTAGTGTGCCAGAAACTTCTTTGACTAGAAGAATCCAGTGAATGATGATTTGTTATTGCTGTGTTTCATTATTATGCATTGCAATAAAATAAAACAAAACTAAGGAAACAAAATAAAACTGAAAAATATTTATTCAGTCTCTAATATAATAAGGAGATTAACTATTTCACAGATTTACATTCAAGTTACCCCTGCTTCACCTACAGCAATTAGCAATCTCTAGGATGATGCACATTCCACTAATGGCAACACAATCTGAGGAGAGCTGGAGCTCAGACAGCAAGTGAAGAATTTCCCTTTGTACCTCCTGTCATGTATCAAACAGCAAACAAGAGACACAGGTAACACCTGAGATTCATGAGTGAAGAAATCTGATGAGCAAACATGGGCTGCACCATAAAGCAGCTGGAGCTCAGATAAAGGCTCATGAAATCATTCCTGAGGTGCATAAAGTGGTGGAGGAATTAATGAGATTAATGGAGATATTGGTGACAGGTGCATTCCATCCACACACCCAGCCTACAGCACTTGCAGTTATAGCACCCACACTTTAATGAGACAGGGAAACAGAGCAAATATCTCCTCTGGCTGCTGAAGAGTGCCTGGACATCCCTAGATTTCAACCCCTTGGTTAGAGCAGTAGTTGTACCCTGGGCTTTTAGGAGTCAAAAACAAAAGTTCTGTGAAGGGAGATGGAAAAGGCAGAGAAAGTCTTAGACACAAACACACACTCACTACTTCTCCCAGCTGAGAAGCAGCCAACTGAGTTCAACTGAAAAGGTGATATAAAGACATAAAAAGCCTGCTGTGGTAGACTTAAATATGCTCCCACACTTGTGATGGCAGATTGTGTCATGCATTATACTCTGAATAGGATATACAGCCTTTGAAAAGTCTATTTAGCAGCTCTGTAGCAAATACAAAGTCTGTTCTCCTTGCTCAGTAAATTCTAAACAGTATTTTATCCTCTGAATGCTTAAGAAAAACAAGGAAACCCCAGCAGTTTCTTTTATCTAAAAAACAGGAACAGTCATTGCCAACAGACAACTGTGCTATGACACTCCACTCCTCCCTTTGATTCTGTATTACTGCCTTTAAAAAAGAGATATGTTTATGTTAGGTATTAAGAAGCCTTTAGAAATTTCAAATCCTCATAACAACAAACATGCTGTGAGAGCCAGAGGGTGCCTCCCAAAACGGGAGGAGGGGAAGGGGAATGAAGACATGCACCACTTCTTTAATATCCACGATCCTGTAAAGGGAGTCCTGTGCTATTCCTGAGCACTGCAGCAGAATCATCATCTCTGCAGGACCAGAGACACCTCAGGTCAGGAGGGATCTCAGAGTGTCACCCTGATCAAGCAGAGACAGCCCTGAGGCTGGACCAGCTTACTCCAAGCTGTCACACAAGCACAATCTCCTAAAACTGGTCAGAGGATACCAAATCAGGACAAGAGAGTGACAGCAAACACCTCTTAGACAGTGATCCCCACGGACAGGCAGGTGCTGGAACAGCTTTCCTGTGCAGGTGGAGGGAACAAGCCTTGGAGAACACCTGCCTTTGCCCCCAGCATCCCCCCCAGCAGCCAGGGGAAATTGGAAGCTAAGGAAAATGACAGATTTTATGCAACAGTGAGAAGACCAATGAATCGGTTAAAAAAACCATTTTGAAAAGGAGAAATTGAAATGCTGCCAAACCCATCAGTGACAGATAGAGATGCCTATCAGTTCATATGAAGAGAAGGCCTACCCTTTTTATGTTGTTTTCTAGGAGGCAAACCCAGCAGCCTCTGGCAAACCAGGGCAATCCAAGCTTTTAACAGAAGGGAAGTACAACAGGGCATCCAGGCAGATATTCCTGCCAGGCAGTCCTATAATCTCATCTATTCCCACCTACAGAAAGTTAGCCACATGATTTATTCCTAGGAGATCACCGATGTATGTCAACAAACAAAACAGACACTCTTTTAAGAAAGGTGACCATCTAGAGCTCCAGTGGATTAATCAGTAGGGTTTTGTTAGAGATAAGTATAAGGTAAAGGCATTTCTGAGCAGATATGCCACAGTAAAAAACTGGAAAAGGAAAAATCTCTGCCCAGTCTTTACCCCTTCTGCCCCTTTACCTTCATTAACAAACCCTGGTAGCTGTAAAAAAGAACTTAAGAGTTTAATACAGAAAAGTGAGTTGAGTATCCTTTTGTCATTTTTTAAAATGCACTGAAATGTCATCTTGGTGTACATTGCAAAACTCTTTGTATTATAGCCAGAGCCACAGAACATTGAAAGAAAACAGGAATTCCCCAGCAGATCAAAAGCAAACAGTCAGGAAGTAATTATGCAGATAAAGTATGCCCTGAAGTAAAAGCTTCAGCAAGAGCCATAAAAGCAGCATATTATAATAGCCAGCAATATCTAAATAACTGAATCCCTAAATATAGAGCATGTGCTTCTGCAGTCAGAAAGAAAAAAAAAACAGTTCCACAGCAGATTAGTTATTGCCTGCTCAATGTGTGAGGGATGGTGTGCACAGAAGAACAGGACACCTGTATGCCATTCCAGAAAAGTGCATGTTTCAAGTCATCTCTCAGGATCTAATGTTCATTTTTAGTGTTTTATGAACTATGGCAGAGCAGATGGCCACAACTAGTTTGAAGTATTGCATCCAAAGGAAGCTATTACCTCTCATTCCTCACTAAAATGGAAATTTACTCCTCTGTTGTTTCAACACTGTCAGCACAACGCTGCTGTTTTTCTCTAACACTTCCCAAACAATCTAGCATTTACTTTCCCCAAATGTTTTTGCAGTAACTTTTCTTAAAACTGTACATGAGTTTACTACAAATGCTGCTTTTTGCAAGTATTTTGATTTTAGCCAAGAAATTCTATGCTACCACTTCCATACTTTTTGTTACTTGAACAACTTAAAAATTGGCAGCAAGCAAAAAGAATGCTTTAGGTCGTTGATTGCAGGAAATTCAGTTGTATCTCAGTGAAGAGATTTCAGATGCTGAGCAGCCTGTCGTTTCTATCAAGGTTCAGTGGCATGCTAACAAAAAAAAGCATTTTCTTACAAGTTATGTTAGGATGGACCAAAAAATGATAAGTGATCATATTCTTATATTCTGATATTCAACCAAGGTTTTATTGTTTGGGTTTGAATTCCCCACACACACCCAAAAAAAAAAGTATCTGAATGTTTAAGAAAATTCACTTTGGGGAAGAACAAAATATTACTTTAAAGAGATTTCAATCTCAAATGTGAGTGTACAGTTACGTTCAGAGGTACAACCAGCCCACTCATGTCAAAAATTCTTTTAAAAATTTAAAAATAAACCATGCAATATTGGCTAGCTGGTTTCTATGAGATGGCTTCCCTGTCACAGCAGCTTTCCTACAAATTCTCCTGTATGAGGCAAGCAGTAAAACCAGCAAGATTAAGAGTAAATTAAAACCCATCTCCAGTTACAGCTCATTGGCAAGGGTATTCCAATGCTAAATTACAGACAGCCCATGACTGCTTACAGGGACATTTGAAGGTCACCTTAGACAATTCCTGCAAATCTTTCAAGACCATATGAGGATCTATGTCCAAAACATTCAAGTGCATACAGGCTTAGTGACAGCTCTAGAGGGCACTGGTAGCAACTCCAATACTTAAAAAGGCATCTGAAGTTTCCAGGACAAGCCCAAATTCACCAAATGAGGTTCAAATTAAGTTTTCTGATCCTCATAACCCCGGGGACAGGGGAGAAGAAATCAGAGCAGCAAGTCCTCCTGTTGCAGGTCAGCTCTGTGAAGAAAGCTTTTCACCCAGCTCCTGCAGCAGTTCTCCTACTGAGTCTGGACAGAACGGTCCAGCAGTGTTAAATATTTATACAACTTCTGCTGATAAAGTTTCCAGGTGACAAAGATTGATACAAGAATAAGTAATGAAGACAGGTTACTGTTACAGACTGCTGGATGATTCAGCCTGAGGATAACAGCAAGCTGCACTCGAATATTATCGTGTAGGAGTTCATTGAAAATAGAAGGTTTGAAGAGACCTGTGTAAAACATCTCAGTCAGCCCTCTCATTGTGACTGCAGCCTGATGGATGACACTCATCAGGAAATGTCAGCAAATTCAAGCAGTTCTCAGAAGAAAAGCAAGGAGAAATAGCTGGAGGCTATCTTTCTTCAGACATTTAATGGTGGAAAACAAAACACCATTTATAGGACAGCTGCATCACTAAATACCAGAATATCTACAACAAAAAGGATGAACAGTTTGTGATGGTGTCATCTGAACAAGGCAGAGACAAAAGAAAACATTTCCACTGGCCTAAGCAGCAACTGAGTGGAATGCCTGGATGAGTTTAATTGATTCAGCAGCTCTATAGTACACATGGAAAGAAGAGATATCAGGCTTATTACCTGATAATCTTAATTTACCTGACAACAGCAAGCTGACACCTGTTGAAGTGTCACACTCTAGGGAAAGTTTCAACTCGGATTTCATAAGCAGAGGAAGCAGCTCACAATAAACACACATGCAAGGATCTTCAGTTGCCATAACATACTAGAAAACCTTCCAGAAAGCATTTGAGGTCTCCCCCTTCAAAGGCTTTTATAACTAGACTCCCTAGAGAGAAGGGGGGAAAGGCTTTTGTGTACCCAAGGGCCTGGTTTTAAAACAAAACACCACACCCCACACAAACACAAAAAACATGTGTCAAAACCAATCACTGAGCATTTTCCCACAGCAGAGAAAGGGCATTACTGGAGTGCAGCCATCATTCATCACGGACAGCACGTGCTCAACAGCACAGACAACCTGGACAAAGAGAGGAGAAACTGAGATGGCAGAGTCTGAACCACTTCATGTCACCAGATCTGAAAAAGGGTGGCTGAATAAATCTGCAGAATGAGCACAGACAAGAACAGCAGGTGAAATTCAAAGAAGATGAAGCGATGCAATGGGAAAGAGGACGTGGTCATGAACTTAACAGAGAGATGGGCTCTGAGCTATTACTCCCAGAAACAGGACCAGGGGTCACAGTTCCTATGGAGCCACGTAATTCCCAGGACCAATCTGCCCTACACTCATGCCAGGGTGTCCCAGCCCCTCTTCTCCATCCCATTATTGCCAGCAGGACACTGCCACCCTGACCAATCCGTTTCTATTCAAGGGACCACAAACATCTGATCCATTTCAGCATTTAATCCACCCTGCTCTCCTGGAACACACGTGAAACTTTACCTGTATTGATCATATTGCCAGGCACCACTTTAAATGCAGGGTCTAAGCACTCCCAAAAAGAATGGCACACAGCAAGGGTTTATGGCTACCTTTCCTACCTGCCAGGAAACAGCCAGCCAGAGCTCTGTGGGCTGAGGTATCTTTCTAGACAAAGCTGGTCTATATCAAAATAATTATTTGTTGTGGCTAAAGGAATTTGCAGCTGATAAAGGAAAAGGAGCACTGAGTTTATTTTACAGGAAAACATTACTACTATCAGTTGGAGACAAGCTTATCATTAAAATAACAATGAATTCTACGCCTGCTTTAATTTTATAGCTCTGTCATTTAACTGCACACAAGTTGAAGTGTTCCTTTTGCTTTCAAATATTCCTCTACCAAGGTAGCAATTATTCTTCAGGTTTTCATATAGCATTGAGAATCCAGGCCTTATACTTCTGTGAAAACTTCCTTTGTTAGTTTTTGTACCATAGGAGAACAACAGAAATCTTGAATGGATTATTCCAAAAGGTTTAAGAATTTTATAAATCTCACACGGAGCTTCAGAAAGAACTTCAAATACGAGTTTCTACTACTTGTGAATGCAGTTCTCTATTTTTCCAAGTGCCAAACCAAAATACACACACAGGAGAGCAGAGTGAATTTGCACCTGCAGCTGTAATATAATCACTTTGACAAGTCCATATATTTGGGGAGTGCTCCTCCAGAGCAAAGAATACTACATCATTCCATTGGAGCTGTGCAGCATTATTTGCAATATCACAGACGTTCAGCAGTAAACAAAATAAATAAAAAACCCATCAAAACAGAGCAAAGCACGTACCTGTATGAAGCTGGACTTTACCAATGACTCCCTCGACCAGGCCCAGACAAATGGGATTCCAAGCCAAAAGAAGATCAGTGGCTGCAAAAAAGAACAAAGGTCCTGTTTTTAAACAGTAAACTCAACAGGACAACTAATCCAGTGATGGTCACCCTCCCACTTTCCCCACCTTAGAGGGCAGAAAATGTACAATGAGTCCAGCAATAATAAGATGATGCACACTTCCATTTTTGCTTGTTACCAAGTAGCTATGACCAAATTACTAGTTTCCAACAAAAAGCCCTATCACAGATATTTTCCAGATTTTTGAGGGGGGAAAAGTAGCTTTGGGCTACAGTAATTGAATTCAATAGGGGCTTAATTCTTCTAATACCCACTAGAATTTTTAACGTAAGCAAAATTTTACATGGCTGTAGGGAAGCTGGATAGAGGTCACTGAGTCAACAACACAGCTTCAAAAGCCAGCAGATGTTGACTTTCATCCCCAGCTCCCTCCCATCTGTATCCAATTACTATTACTTTCACATCCTCTTTCTATAAACATGCACACACAGAGACTTCCTCTCTTGTTAAAACACTCTGCACAACGACAAGGAATATCGAAGTACACAAAATTAAGGTTTAGGTTTCTAGTTCTACTCTTAAATTCCAGTGAACCACATAGGAAATAGAATAGAAAGCAGGAAGAAAATGAGTTTCTAACAGTAGAACAGTACCTGTTCAAGGATTCGAGAGTGGGGGAAAGAATAAAATTCCTAATTCAAATCTTTAAAGGGAAAATAAATACTTAAAAGCAAATACCTGTGTAGGAGAGAAAAATCTCAAAGGAAAAGAGGTTTCTCTGTACCACGAAGGACAAGCTTGTTATTATTTACCAAAACACATTTGTTCCGAGGTAAAAGTTTCTCCAGTTTTAACATCCAGACAAATTGAATATTTTAGCTATTAGTGTAAGTAGATGAACATATGAAAGAACAAATGCACACAGTGTAAGAGTATAAATCATCTACATAAAAACACTTTATTTACATTTTATTTACACACAGTGTAAGAGTATAAATCGTCTACATAAGAACACTCACTTACAACACCTCCATTTCTTCTTGTAAATCTGAGATCTGCAGGTGACAACTGATAGTATGATTATTTTTTTTACACACTTGTTTTAAAACACAATCACCCTTGAAGCATTTGTATTTAAGACCTTAGAATATAAATTCTAAGAACACACATGCTTTTCCTAGCTTCCAGCACAACATTTAATAGTCCACTAGACTCAGCTAATTTCCTCATTAAATACAAGCACTTCCATGAGCTACAACAGAAACGGTTGCAGTCAGGGTAGATCTGGAATGAACCCATTAAATGGGATGGATGTGCCTGGACACAGACAAGCACGAACTAAAAGCCCACAGCAGCAGAATTTAAAGCAATGTTTGCAGCAGCAGTGCAGGGCTGCAATTAATGTGTGTAACCAGGCTGGACCAAATCCCTGGTTCTTCCTTTCTCTGCAGGAGTGCTCTGGACAGTGACTTGAGCAGCACAGAACCTTGTGTGAATCGTGCCAGAATAAAATGAACTTTAAAGAGACTAACAGAGCTGAGCATCAGGAAATCAGCGATGCTGGGTACAGCAGAGTGAACTGTTTGATGTGCCTCAATCCCTGCTGAAGTCCCTGAGCACATCCTGTATCCTCCTGACAGATTTGTGCTCAGACTAAGTTCTAGAACAGCCTGAGCTCAGTTTCACTCCAAATAACACTCAGGAGTATCTCTGTGCTGAGCAGGAAAGCTGCACTGTCAGCAAAGAGGAATGCAGGCAGCCTTCCTCACTCCCAAACCTTCCACCTTCTTTCCCAGTTCACCCACACAATCCCAGTTTTGGTTTCACCCTGGGACTCTTCTAGAGCTGCACTGTCTCACACTTCATCTACTTCTTGCCTTGCAATTAGCTTTAAACTCATATTTCCACCCCTATAGCTAAAAGGCAGCCGGAGGTACCAAGCAGCAAACAAAGCCAGGCACAGGAGGAATTTAAAGAACCACATCAGCGGAGGTTTACCATGGCTACTGCAAGCCTAGCAACCTAGAAGACCTTCTATATCTTTCTAAAACACTGATTTCCTGCTGTGACAAGATATTAGCCTGAAAACCTCACTTGCTATCCAGAGCCTTCCTCTAGGAGTTTACAAGAGATTAAAAAAAACGAGGAAACAAGATTTTGTTTCAATTAGAGGAATAAGGAAATAACATTTTAGACCTGACTGTAAAAGGACGTGAGAAAACTGGTGTGAGGGACTGCACAGACGAGTGAGTTTTACACAGCTGTTCTATCTGACAGAGGCAGCACCAGACAACCCAAGACTTCTACAGGAATCCAGCAGTAGAGACACAATGAGAAATGGAACTAAACTTTAAGTACAGGCAAGCTTTGGAAAAGAAGTGAATGTATTTGGAATCAGATGCATATTCCACCTTCAGAGTTTAAAGGCAGCAAATATGGATCCACCAGCTGGGCAGCACAGGCTCTTGAGATAACTCTGATTATCAAGCTACTAAGGGTAAAGGCTGACTGCTGTAAGAAAACTTTCCATGGGGAAGGCAGAGCATAGGGGGGAAAAAGACATATTTAGCAATATATAAGGAGATTAACATGTTTTTTTCAGTGTCCAAGAAAACCTATATGCAAAGAAGTCTGATGGAAGAAATGCCTGTAGGCTGTGAAAAAATACCAATTGTGGAATCACACTGACTTCCTTTTGGTGACAGCATCACAAAATTTGTTTTTCTTACACTATTTCTAGAGAACTTTCTATAGGAAAGTTTGTGTGACAGCACAGAAGCAAGCCAGTTGTTTTAACTAAATAAAACATATCTGGTTCCAGCCTTCTGTTTAGAACTTGGTTATTGGTTAGAGTTTGGTTTCCTGTGTCACAACCATATCTCAGCTCAGAGCCAACACCCAACTGTGCTGAATAAATACCACTACAGTAAATATCAACATGAACCTCTTGTTCCTGAAGAGTGCACTCTGGAAACGGGAGATGGATGGACCAAACAAATTAAAGGTTTCCCCCATGAACCCCCCAAGATGGGCTTTCATACTGAGTGCACTCCTATTTATTCCATATAGGAAGAAGCTGTCTCCAACTTTGTCTAACACAAAAATTGTTCAAGACTGTTCCCTTGCAGCCATTTGGTCTGTCTGGTAAATCTGGCAGCAGCAATCTCCAGCCACTATCTTCTATCTTTGAAAATTATAACCACTCTATATTTAAAATCATTACATAAGCAAAGAGTCAGAGATCCAAGAATGTTAACTGCAAGCCTGTAGGAGATTAGTATTTAACTGTAACATATTTTACAGAATTTAAGAGGCAGCCTAAGATGGTAGACAGTGGTGCACGTTACAGAAGGTATCCACATCCTCTTAAAGTCACAAAAAGAAAATAACCATACAAAACAAAACTGAAAATCCCAGTTAAAAGTTTTCAGATAGCATACATGAGACCTGGCCACATTCCTGACTATTTAATGTTGAAAGAACTCATGGTAAGTTTGATTCTTTTTTCTTTTTTTAAAAAAAGCCTATCAATAAGAATTAACCACCACAAGGCTCCATCAAAGGAAACACTGAACTTTCCTTACACATTCAGACTGAATGTTTTGAGATATAATGTGAAATACAATTCATCAATAGTTACTCTTGTTTCCCCACAAAAACTTATCTTCCTATAAATGTCATACAAGTCCTCTTCTGAACCTCAGAGAGCCAGGAATAAAGACTTATCAACTTTAAACTGCAACACAATGATCTTGAAACAGACTTCTTACAGTATTGTGCTGATCATAAAAGAGCAGTGTCAAAATAGTCACTGTCCCTCAAAGCAGAAAGTCAGAAGCTGTGTCCAGAAAGAATCACTATGAGCAGTGAGATGAGTCCCATGGAAGATCTTCCCTGACTTGAGGCATTCTCTGCTGTCCTCAATGTGTTTAAATTTGAGAGAACTGCCAGTGTTTGACAGGCCTTAACACTCTGATGTATACACTTGCTCACTAAGTTTCCATCCTGAAGTACAAAATTGCTCATTCCTTGCCTTATCCTACTAAATAAATTCAAGCTACTAAAATAAATGTTGGGGTTTTTTCCCAATTCCTGTCAGAGATTAATGATCACTGCAATGCATTTAGCATTCACAACGATGGTATCAGCATTCAGATGCAGCACAACAGAACTTCTGTCAAAAATTCAGAACAAACCCAGCTTTGAAGTGATTGACTTCCACCACCGCCCTCAGAGCTCACCAGCAGCGATGCAGAGCCGTGCAACACCAGATAAAGTCTCTTCAATTCTTTGTGTTTACACAAACATAACCCTGATAAAGGTGATACAAAAGCAACTTGGAAGAGCATCAAAACCCAAAACTGCTTTCTGGCTCCTTCTGCAGTCTACCACCAGCTGAGTTGATCCAAGGTCAGGCACAAACTCTGATAAGAAAACAAACCACTGCTTTGGGATAAACCACTTGCTCAACACAGAATGGCTGGAGGCAAGTCTGGAGAGTCTGGGGAGGCAGGCTGGCAGCTTCCTTCGGAGCAGGCAGAAAGAAAAAAGATTTAATTTGTTATCATTTGAATCCAGCCCATCCTACTGAGCCACTGCCTGCTTCAATCCACTGAGTAGCTGTAACTATTTCTCTTCAATCTTGCCATAGTTCAGAGGGCACAGACACACCTCTTATCTCCCTCTTTTTTGGCCTTTGGGAATGAACCTCAGTTAGAAAGTGTTTCCTGACGGTGTACTCGATACAAAAACATACACACCATCACTGAATTCCCCTCAGGTTACACACAAGTGTATTAGCATAGACATTAATGTGTCAGTTCTCAAAAAGCCTTACTGGAGTCTGACAGAGCACTGATTCCCAAACATTTTCACCATTCAACACAAGCCATAGACATATATATATATACAAAAAATAAAAGCAGAATAACTCACTATATAGAGCCAAAATAAATGACTCAGTTCTGCTAATGTAAATTTTAACACCAGAAGTGTTAAATTTCAGGAAGAAGCTTCAATACTATTTTTAAATAGATTTTAGGGGTTTTTTTCTTTAAATTGTGTCTGCTTTTGTCACATCAAAAAATACTGCAAGACTTTATTCTTAGCATTACTTGACCTTCATGACCTCCTGTGGCTTTTCAAAAGAAAGTCTGCTTCCAAGTTCCAGTTCATCTTTGAAGAGTGTTCCGGAATTTTAGCCAGGATTAAGAGATTACAAATTAACTGGGAAGATTTAAGAGTATCAAGTCGAACTTCTTTCTCTTGGATGAAATAAAGTACTACTTATGCAAATAAAACTTAGGCTAATTTGAGTTTTCCTTTCAACACATATTTCCAAAACTGTATTTAAGCTACTTGCAGGAAGATGGAGCATTAAGACATTTAGTATTACAAGCTCTTAATTGTCATGAAGCGCTAACCTTATTTACTTGCATGTTCTCCTCCAAACTTTAAACAAGTCATCCCTTCAGCTAATCACCTGATTAAATATCTTTAATTTGTCATTTATACAGCTTGTGCTGTCTGTAGGTGTTAGAGTCTCGAGAGCCCTCCATCCCCTAGAGCTGAAATGCTTTTCTTTGGAAGAGAAATGGGATCACTGCTGCTCCCCAGTCAGCCCCACAGCAGGGTGACACCAGGAGGATCAAATAAAAACCCCGCTTCATTTCCTCATTGCTGCTGCACCTCAGAGCCTCCCTGCTTATCCTCCCCTCGTGGAAGGCATGTTTTCCAAACAGGAATTCGGTGCAAGTTTTACAGTGCCTGAGCCCAGCACTCTGCAGAGCACACACCTCCCCAGCCGTGCTCAGGAAAACCAGTTTATTTCATTTATTGGGACACCTCCCTTCAATGTCTCAGCATTACACTGGGTGAACACAAACAGGTCAAGCACAATTTAGTGACAGATTTAAAGCACTGGGGATGGGAGCACACAATACACATTTGTATTGCTGCTGCCAAGGCAGGAGGCAAGTCCCAGAGAAAGCACCTAACAAAAAAGAATCCCTACGACTCATCTTGATAAATAAATACTTCTTTGTATTCTGCTGCAGTCAGAAAATCCCTTGAGTCACCAGGCATTGCTTGGGAAACTGGAAAACATACGGAAAATGCTCAGTTGTCTGGAGAGTGTCCAATGTTACAGGGAATTGCACAAGGAACTCCTGTACTAGAAGTGGAAACAAACTGCTGTTACCAGTGTTTGCTCCAAACAGAATCTGACCCTGTGCATCAGTGGCCTCCAAACTTTTTTATCAAGTACCACACCAAGAAAAAAAGAATTAGCACATCTCCCAAATACATATATTTATTTATTAGTCCAGTAGAACACGTAAATAATTTATATTGCATACATTATAAAACATACAAAAGGTTAGAGGTTTTTAATGGATGAATAAACACTATTTTAAAACAGTGTTTATTCTTATTAATGGTACAAAATATTTTCTCCCAACACCCCCAATGGACTGCCTTGAGCACCCACAAGGTGTGTGCACCCCACTTTAGAGACCACTGATGTAGGTGGCTAAATACATGCAACAAGCTGTAATGTGAATTTCTAGCCTTTGAAATAAGAACCAGCTACTCACATCCCTTCCACAAACCTGTAAATACCATTCAGAAAACCACCCAGCAGGGACCCTTAAAATGCAAATAAATGCCAAAGCCACTGGAGCTCAAAGGGTTGGTTTTTTGCTTGGTTGGTTTGGCTTTTTTTTACTTTAGAGCTTCCCTTTATTCTTCACATTGCTGAACTCAGTTAGCAAACACATTTTCTCAGAAGTGATACAGAAAAGGAAAAAATATCTTTTATCCTTCCAAAAGCAACAACTCTGCATTAATTAATATTATTCCACACCAACACACATTCATTCCCATTTTTAGCTGGTATTTAAACAAAGCTCAAGTTGTTTGAGGATATACCCTTAAAGCTAAGAAAGCAGTAGGTTGTCTGCATTTTTTTAAAATCCTATTTACTCTGCAAGAAGAAAACTATCAATCAGGCAGGAGAAAGATTTTATTCAAACCTACTTACAAAACTGACAGCTTAAACACTATGTTCACTCATTCTGAAGATTCTCTATTAAAAGTTTGCTCAGCTACAGCTATACTGAAAGAAGAACACAAGAAAGCTATTCTATCCTCAAAACATTAAAATACAAACATTAACTGAGCAGAAAGATTTCACAATTATGGAAATTAGTTTGTTTTACTAATCACTGAGCTGACTTATGCTAATGCTTCTTAAGAGCCATGAGAGAATTACAGTGTGAGCCAAGTCTGAGCAAGGTAAAGTTCTCCCTCTCTGTCACCTGTTCTTCCAACTCCGTAATTAATTTTTCTCTCTGACTGTCCAACTAATCAGGCTCAAAGCACAACAAGAGTTATGGATTGGAAACAACCATTTCTAACACTAATTAAGCAAGTTATACTCAAAAACTTGGCACGTGTTTCAGGAACAGACAGGATTTCACACCACACACCCCCCCATATATTCCTCCCCTTTATTTTTTTTTTAACTGTTGGGGACAATTTGACTACTCAGATAACAAGCAGCAACATTTTATTTAAATGTTACTGGAAGAGACGCAAATATAAAGAAAAACTTAACCATCACCCACCCAATATGTGCAAAAGGCACTGTTTTTCCTCAACTGAGAAAAGAGACAAGGAAAAAAGCTGAAAGATAACAATTAATGACAGACCAGCATATTTGCCATTTACATTTTGCAATTACCTCTTGGGCAAGGTCATTTACTTTTAAATTTGGCTCAGAATTCTGTTTTCCAGTTCAAAGCATGTTCCAGGGCCTTGTTTGCAGTTTTTCAGAGACTCAGCAAACCCTGCTCCAGGGCTCTATTCAAGTGAGATTTCTCCCTTAAAAGGAAAACCTCAGTGTTCCAAGTGGTATTTCATTCATTTGGGTTCAGCTTTTCAGGAAAAAAGTCCTCTCCCAGTTTTTATTGGAGAAGATGTTTGGAGCAAGAAAATACAACTGATGATTACGTATTAATATTCCTGTTTACTAAAGCCAAACTTTTTTTTAAAGTTGTTGCACTGTTTCTAAATTCTTTCTCTAGAAATACAACCAAAAATTTCTCTTCCTCGTGATACTCCATTCCTATTACTTTATTTTCTATCCCATTCCACTCTACAATAGTTGTTTTGAAAGAACACAAGCAGCATATCAAACAAGTGGCTGCCTTTTCCTGCAGTTCAGAGTTTAAAATTTAAGATCACTAAAGTTTTATTGTTTCCTTACACATACAGCTGAAATATCACCCACACCATTAAACTGTGAAACAACCTAACAAGAACAGTATTCTCAGATGAAAAAAGCACAAGCCCTTGGTACAGATGCAGACCTTTCTTAATTGAAATCAGTGTCTTCTGTTCTAAATATTTCAGTTGCAGTTAGTCTGCAATTTCCTATTCAATATTTAGTTAATCCTAACTCATGAGATCAAAGATGAGTCACCTCTGCCAGCAAAACACAAGCCACAGAAATCCACTTGAATTAGATTCATTTTAATTCCAGGGAGAAGGAAAAAAAAAAGAAAAAAAAAAAGAACCAGCCACACCAGAATATCAAGATAACAAGCATTAGGAGCTTTTCATATATTTAAAACCTCGGGTCAGTCCAGCATGGGCAGGCATTCCAAGACATCTACATATCAGAATTGGGACAAGTTTGGCATTTTCAGAACTCTTCAGAGAAGGAGAAAAAAAAAAAAAGAGACAGAAACACCCTTATAATATTCAACCCATCACCTGCTAAAACTCAACAGGAAAGAAACACCTCACCTCAAGGTTTATTTAATTCTCACCAGGCTAGGCTGTAACACACTGTCAACCCACTTAAGTCTCAGTTTTAGGTTTACTAGGCTCTATAAAAAGAATTATGGATGGAATTACAAGGTAGATCTTACTTACAAAAAGTAAAAAATAATTTCTCTCTGATAAATATATACGAAGATCTTGCCTCAGAGCCAGAAGCTACAACAGTGACTAATGTATGCAATATTTAACCAGACGAAGGATATAGAGCAGCCCAGCCCACTCCCCTGGCCCCCTCTGTTATCTCTCACAAGAAGGAAAAAGCAGCAACAGGGACCCAACTGCTGAAGGTTTTTCCAGCCTACATTCTCGCTGGGATGCAGCTAATGCAGATCAGTTCTGACATCTGGTTTGTCACATACGCCACAAGTACGTGGTGCTGACAACCAAGAAAGAGCAGGGAGAAGAGGGAACAGAATGAGCAAGCAAGGGTGAGAAACAGTGCAGTTCCCATTGCAGCTAAAAAGGCGTCAAAAAACAGCTTGAGGTTCCTTATGAAGCAACTTGAAATACGGAGAGAATTCTTCTAAAGCTACAGCCTCCTGTGGAATTCGTTTCCCAGAATAGACAGGCAGTTTCCAAGACATACTACTGAAATTCAGGAAGGCAATTTTTTATGAAATAACTCAGTACCATGACTTCACACTCAGGCTGTCACCCCTCAGAGCCACGTCTAGGACTACTCTGTAGACTTAAACTTAGCAATACATGCTTTGGTAGCAGTGGCAGCACTCCCTAAACCATTCATTAGCTCAAGGCCTTCACTTGAGCACTTCCAGACTTCCCACAAAACTGCTCTTCCTCCTCCAGTCCACAGCCATGAAGAACAGCTCAGGAATTCTGACAAGTCATTCCTACATGACTCCTGCAATGCCTTTGAGGAGTAAGGCAAGCACACAGCTGGACTATTAGACAGCCTTATGATTTGTGATTCAGAGATGATTTCACACTAAGACACCCAACCTGAAATGTGTCCCCTGCTGCTCTGAAAATACTGTTTGGTGACATGTCCCTCAATAAAAGTATTTAAAGTGCATTGCTTCAGTTGCTGACTCACAACCATTTTCAACAGATAAAAATGAAAACTGCAACAGTAAAGTCATAAAGTGTTTGTTAGAAACAAGCAACTGCTCATTTGCCTCTAGTTTACAGTTCCAGAGGTAAGACACAGCTTAACACATCTTACTCCTTACTCAACAAATCTTACTCCTACTAGCAGAGGAAACGGAGTCTTTGAGCATGACGTCCCCAAAAACTGTGTTAGACTAATTCCAATCTGTGTATCCCTCAAAATACCCGGTAGGTTTTTCTTCTCCAGAATGCTGGGAATCAGCATAACTACAAGAAATACTTTTAGTAGCAACTGTTCCCAATCTTATTTGACATTACTGCCTGGAGTATTATCAAGGCCAGCACAATGATAATAGAAGCTTTCACACCCTAACAGTCTCATTCCTTTTTGTGCAGCTAAAAAAATGGTGAGAAGAATTTGGTGTCTTCAATGCTTTTTATCCTTTACATATATATATATGTACACATATGCAAATATAAACACATAATTTATATAAACATCATCAATAAAACAATGTTTGTAATCTGTATAAAACTACCAGTCAGGAGCAGCCACACAGAGCATAAACAGAGTAATCCCAGAGTGAAATCCTGACCAAGTCCTGATGTGAGGCATTTAAGGCATGGTTGAACAGCACATGATTTTTCACTACACTGAAAAAAGTACACTCTAGACAGCCAAATACTTTAACAAAGAAAAAAAAATCTATGATGCCAAAGTGATTCATGGATTTCCTGCAGGTGACTCATTAGTGCTTTCACTTTAGAGAATAAAAAAAAACCCAGCAACATCTTGTAAACACAGGCTGACATCCTTCAAACGAGGGCCAACCTCAGACTTTGCTTATGGCAAATATTTATCAAGATTATTTGCCTTTTTTTTTCTATAATTCAAACTGTTATCTCCATGATCCAAAGAAGTCAGAAATACAGCTTTCAACATTAGCAAATTTCTGAGCATGCCTTTATAGTTGAGGAAGGAGAGTATTTTAAAGCTCAGCATCAGCTCTTTAGATTTAGACCTACCATCTCAAGCAAGGTTTACCAGTATTATCTACTTCAACCCATGAATGTGCAAAGATCAATTCAGAGCAGCCTCTGTGAGACAGCACGAAACCAAAGCCTCCAAAACCAAGCAGAGACACATAGTCAGATCACAGCCTTTTGACAGATTATTAAACATGTCAATGAACACAAGTTATGACTTTGTTTATTTTTTTAACACGGCAGTGACTCATCACACAGAAATCCATTTACTCATTTCCGGGCAGTGCCCTCGATAATTAACGGTCAAATGTAATAAAATTGCAAACTTGAGGATATGCAGTTTTGTCTTAATACAAGAAAGAGCTATTGATCCAAGAAACACTTCCTGTGAGAGAACTGTTTCTTTCTTGGGCTTACTTTCGGCCTACTGAGGTATTTCATTGCACAGCCCTGGAGTCCACTGTCAAGACGATGATCCGCAGACAGGGCTGGAAAAACAAAGCTGCAAACACGTGGAAATGGGAAAGCATTGCAAACAATTGAGAGTTTCGAGCAGACCAAGGGAATTCAATCTCACATTACCTTTCGTTAATCTGCAGGTCACACACAATAGGGATCACATGTAAACCTCCTGAAAACGCAGAGGCAGGCTAAGGACAAAACGCTGCTGGAGCAGCAGGCAGACAAACTGCTGGGCACTGGCAAAGCCTCCAGGCACTTAAGGGACACCAAGAAAAAATAAAACACAGCAGTGGCTGCATGAAAGCAAGGGATTGATGCTTCTAAAAGTTAAAGTTCTCAAACACCTGTCTCCAGAACTACAGTTCACTAGGTTGTGCTTTAATTACTGTGGGTCAAGTAAGAGCTTTTATGCCCATGCAGATGGCTGTAACCATCACACACCTAAACCTGAGGGGTTTTACCCCCGTGGAAGCACGCATTTCACTGACTAGCAGTACTGTCTGATAGCTTAACATCAATTATTTTGTAAGATTGCCTGCAAATCAAAGTATTGCTGGATTAGTCAAGTTGATGGATAAGAGTTAGTCACGCTAACTTGAGACAGATTGCAATTTTATCTAAGAGATGCAAACAAATTGCACTGAGAAGACACAACTCAAGGATGAAAATGTAACAAGAAAGTGCAGCGTGAAAAACAGTTCTTTGGAAAAACACAGATAACAACGGTATTCGATGTTTATGTTTAAAGTTTGCCCAGCCTTTCACAGCAGCTCATAAAGCCTACTGTACTCAGATAGCCAACCTGGCCATACACATGTTTAGCCACCTTTTTTGGCATAACATTGCTCCCAGTTTTAGAAAGCTGTAAGTAACATCTATGCAGCCTGCCACATGTTTGGTGAAACACACAGCTATTTAGAGTTTCTTTCGCATATAAGCAGGGTCAGCATGGTCCTCTACAACAAAGCTATGTACTAGAATCACAGAGAATGAAGAAAACTCACAGAATGGTTTGGCTTGGAAGGGACTTTTAAGATCATCTTGTTCCAACCCCCTGCCATGGGCAGGGAGCCCATATTACACAAAGCAAGATAATTTCCACGGGTGGCATTTTACTTCATAGACACCTCCACTGAGTAACCTCCTAGGATAGGATAATTACCATTGTTTCAAAATTCCCTTTTACACAACTCCATCTCAATTTTTGTTCGCCTTCCCTTCAGTCTATTCACACACAGTGGAGCTCTGAGCAATTACCACTTACACAGCCTGTAACCACTGAAAAATTTAGAAGCACTTTAGAAGCCACAGAATCACAGCATGTCAAAGGCTTGGAATGGACCTTAAGGCTCACCCAGTCCCTGCCCGCTGTAGCCACCTGTTCGTTTCTCCTGGAAGAGGCGACCACGGGACACATCTGCCCACAGACGCAACGCCCGTGCCCCGGGAGCATTCCTTATGTAAGGCTGCCCCAGGGCCCCTGGCACCCCGCTTTGCCCCCCGGGGATGCCCAGACGCCTCTCGACCCCGCACCTACGGGGGTCACCCCGGGCGGGGGCAGCGCCGCTCTACCGTGATGGAAGCACCGGCACCGAGAGCGAAAGCCAGGCGCCAGCGGGACCCGGGGACACGCGTGACCTCCGTGGGGCTGGGGGGCGACGGGCGGCGGTACCGACCGCCGCGGCACCGCGGGGACACCGCGCCCCGGCCCCCCGCCCCCGGGCGGGTGCCAGCCCGCCCTTCCCCGCGCGGGCAGC
>VZRO01006867.1:897879-920987 GCA_013397915.1 Daphoenositta chrysoptera | reverse complement strand
TCGCCTCTCCTCAGCCCGTCCCCCTTAGATCGGCTCCCCTCAGCTCTTTCCCCTCAGCCCGGCTCCCCTCATCCCCCTCATTAGTGATGCTACAAAACTCGTGACTAAAGGACTTTAAGAAATGAGACATCTCCTTATTAAATGTCACCGTTCAAGACCCAAGCAAAAGCTTGATTTTGGAAGGTGCTGAGCAGCCAGTCTAAAAAAGCATTTAAGTGCAGGCATGACTGTAGATGTATAATTCAAATAGGTTTAATTGAACGTTAACATCTTCAAAGATAAGCATGTGATTCAGAAATTTTCTGGCTTGGGATTAGAAACTAAACTTCTCAGTGGGTCACAACATTATTTTTGCTCCCGTGCCTTTAGACGCCACTATCATTCACTAAATATTTATCACTTGCAGTATCATCTCTATTCTGCTTGCATTTCCCAAATAGTTCAGTGTTGTAGCACAATGCGTAGGGTTGCCATTAAAATGCTTGCAGGGATTTCAAGGACAGACTTTTGTTTTGCCCTTTTTCACGCTTTGATCAGAGCGTGGTTTTTTCCTGTGGGTACTTTTCTGTTCGCATTCAGAGTGTTTTCCATAGATTCACAGCTGGGTGCTGTTTTTATGAGCCTGTCCGCTTTAGTTAGCATAGTGGGGGAAACTGAAAGATTAATTTTGCATTTTTGCAATTCATTGTCACTAGCTAATGGTAAGGAAATGTGTAGGCTGACAATTAGTCATGCCCTCTCCTGGTATTACCTGATTGCCAGCAGCTTGATTTCACGTTTAAATGTTGATTAACGGAAAGGGATGTGATTTGGGAACACTCCACACTTGGAAGTACAATTGGCTGGGTAGATTGGACAAAGACACCACTTTTCCTGAGGTGAAGAGTACCAGATCTGGAAATGACACTGTAGACAGTGTGAGGAACTTTTATTTCTAGATGTTGGTCATTAAGAAGTCGTGGAACAATTTTTTTTTGGTTGTTTGGCTTCAATGCTCCTGGCAGCTTCCAGAGAAACATTAGAAAAATCTTGGGTCATCTTTTTTGATGTCAAAGTAACTATAGAAGCCTTTCTTGTTACCCTTCGTACTCCTTGTCAGTTTTCAGTCCAACTGTGCTTTGTCGTTTCTATTTTCATCCCTGTGTGTCCAAGGCAATGCCTCTCTATTCCTCCTTGGCATTCCCTACCCACTTACACCTTTCATGTTTCATTTTGGAGCTTAGGGAGGTTCTCTTAGTGAGGTTACCTTCCTCTTCTGAAATATGTTTTTGAGAAGGCTTTTTTGTGTGTGTGCTTTTTGGAGAGGGTCTGTTATGCACTAACAGAGACTGAGGAGTCTGCTTTGAGAAGGAACCTCCTCACAACAAGAGAAACACAAGAGGGTCTCCTGACCAGCAATATAGCAGATTAAAGAGATTTTTTTGGTACTGGAACATTTTCTGAAGTGCCTGTAAATGCACAACTGAAAAACAGTTTTATGTTGTGTTTTATAACAGAAAAATACAAAACTGCTGGCATGAACATTAGCTTTTTGGCAAGAAAATGAAAACCCTCAAAACCCAGGGAAAGCAGTTCTGCATAAGAATTTTTGCCTGAACTTATTTTTAGCGTTCTTTTCACAGAGGTAACTTTTTGTGGCAGCCGTATATATCTCTAAAGGAAGAGGAAATCTGGTATTTCCTCCTTCCCCATGAAAATCTACTTGCAATGGGAATATTTCCATTTCAGTGAGCACTAGGAAAAGAACACCCTTCTCCCTTCGAAGCAAGGTGTCTGTGGTTAATATCTGCAATATACTCTGTGGCTTATGGACAATGTATTGATTTCCTTCTCTTGCACTTGCTGCTAAGAGCAAATCAATGGGACCATTTTCAAAAATAAATGAGGATGGTTTGACTGCCTACGATTCTTTTATTCTGGAATTGCAAATTGCACTTTACAGACTACTGAGTTAGTGCACGTAAAAAGATTCCTTACTGTGTTGTCGGGCTGCCTTCCTCAGTTAAAATACTATTTACAATATACCAAGGCCACATTTAATTGATAATTTCTCCACAGTAAACAGCAGTCTGTTCTTCATGGCTATTGTAATAAAATTTGCATCTCATTTAAAGCAGATTCTACTTGCTTTTCCTCAGTCTGAAAAAGTTAATGGTTTTATTACCCTTTTGAAGAAGTTATCTGCCTTTCTTTACTTTTAATTTATGCTGGGGTTTTTTTAAACTGCAAAATAGCTCACATTACAAAAAGAAGAATTCTGCCTTTAGAAAGGATGAAAAGTAAAATTTCAGGATCACTGGAATTTAATATGTCTTTTAGAAAAAAAAAAATTTAATTGGTTTTTTTTCTGATACCATTTAGCCAATTGAATCAATTTTGCAAGTAGGTTTCTTGGAAGTTGCTTTAATTTCCCTAGGGTCATTTTTTTTTCTATTTTAATATTTTAGAAACAAAAACCATCATCATCTTTGTAGTTTTACTGGTGCTCACTGAATCTAACTTTTTCCTCCAGATTTATCAGTAGATTAGACAGTAAAATAGCAAAAATAGCCAAATATATATATTCCATTTTTGCATAACTGACTTTATGTGCTGTGAATACTGTGGAGGCCAAGCATCAGATGACACCTGAAGAACAGCAGTAGTTGCCAAGTGCTGAAGTGTTATACAGTTCTTTTTGTCACTTTTCCCAGGTTTTGGCTGCCCTAGGAAAAGGAAATGTATTAGATATTCAGTGCAAAAATCTGTCAGTCATATGTGATGGAAATAAATGCAGGGAAAGTGTGTGTGTGGAGGGTGAATCACTTTCCTCTTGCTCCCTGTTCTCCTGGCACTCATTATTTACACAATATTTATGAATTATTATGCATTGTTTACATTCGTGTCATGCCCAGGAGCTGCAGTTCTGGTTAAGGACTCCCACTGTGTGAGGTGCTGTGCAGAGCCAGCAATGTCTGTTCGGATTCCCGGGATTCAGAACCACTACAAAAGGCAAAATCAATAACAGAACGAGATGTTTAAGGGATGAACATAAGAAAATGAGGCATTTTTCATCAGCTTGGAAGCCAGTGGTCTCAGCATTCCAGGATTTAAGCATTACCGAGTTGTGAAGGAAAACATACTTTAGTACTCCATTTGGTTAATAAAGCTTTAACACAAAATATTAATATTATATCACTCTAGTGGACTCCATTCTATATATTGTGAATACCATGCTTTCAAAATAGCACGTGTACAGCTGCAGCAAAAGCCTGTGCAACAAATTAACTTGGGGTCAAGCCGTCCTTCCCTCTCCCCAGAAGTTGTTCCAGAGGGAACTTAGCAGAGTGAGGTCTGACACGCTGTGACATTCAGCAACAATACTGAATACTGCCAAAGCCAGCCTAAATAATCCTTTCCTCCTTCCCAGCTGTGTGTTTCTATTCCTGTCCCACGCCTGCACTGGATAGCCACAAGCATTTGTGCAGCATATTGTCAACTGGATTTGCAGATGCACAATAACCTATTAAATACTATTTATGAAACTGGGCTCTAAATCACAGTAAGTGAAGCAGGAGCAAACTTACCTGGCCTTACTGAGCAGAAGGAGCCTGATTTTGTAGGGTCAGGACTCACCTTAGTGTCACTCAGACAGTGCCAGTGTCACACTGAGCAGGATCAGACCATGCCTATGGTAGGGATATGCTGATGCCAGCTGTGCCTATGTCAGGAAGCAGTGCCATGGAATTGGAAAGGATTTGGAGAACTAAACAACTCGCAGTGAGGATCTGGCTTTGGAACCATGCACATTCCAGGAGTTTTATTGAAGATTAGATCTAGTTTTGTCCTACAGACCCCTTAGCAGCTGGGGCCTGTCAGAGGCACTTCTGAAGTACAGCTCCTGTTTTCTGTTGCAGCTCTCAAGGAACCCAATTCATGTGCTCACGAATAGAACAGCAGAGCCCTGTGATGAGCCTCAGAGAGTGTCATCCAAAGGAGTTTTTCCAGTGACCACCACCTTCCCAAATGTCAGGAAGAGTGGTCTTCTGGAAGCCTTGCTGTGTCTCAGCCAGATACACCAACACACAGATGAGGGGATTGTTTTTAACGCTGTAAGTGAAATTATTCTGGCAGACATTTGGAGCCACAAAAAACCTCACTGACACACTTGCCCACGGGTCTCCAAGAGAACTCATATTTACAGAACCTCAGCCTCTACATATGCTGCATCTACACTGCAGATACACCTCAGTGTTTAAGAGTAGGGATGTATGAAGTTCCAAGAGTGACATTCAACCCTCTCCTCCCAGGAGCAGAATCTCTAGCTGCCAGGCAACAATTTAGGTCAAAAAACACTCATCAGCTTTCCTTCATCTGTGGCATGTGGATAAAAAAGTCCTGTACAGATCTTGCAATCCTCGAGCTCTTGATGCTCAGTTAAGTACTGTGCCGGTAATTAGAATTCTTATGACTCTCAAAGGGCTAAACCAGAAGATTAAAAGAACTTTATTTTCCTGTGAGATTATATGCTCTATACTTGAGTGACTGGGGTAGATGATCACTGCTATATACAGGCTAGAAGTGTTTATTGCTGGCTTTGCTTTTCTTGTGCAATGCTATGTAGGTCATTGTCAAACCTAGGGAAGGAAGATAGACATGAGACTGAAAAAGAGGACTGAAAATCAGAAAGTGTGAGTCCTTGTCCTTGAACACATAGCAGGTTCTTTGCACCACACTTTTACATTTAGGACTAAAGGTAACATTTGTTCCCTGCTGTGCACAAGTGTCATAGGCTGACTATATTGATACGTGTAAAATGTTTTAAACTGCCATGGTGATGAAGTTTATATTCGTATTTATATGCAGATAAATAAAAGCAAGGACTATCTTTTATGGAAATAATAATAAAACAAAATTTATGTAGGATCATTCCTCAGACAAATCAGGGAAGTTCTGTATTTTTGTTGGAGTCAGTCAGGTTCTGCATTTGTGGGGGGACTGCCAGTGAGAAGCAAGATTGGAGAGGAGCAAGGTGGAATCAGAGCCACGCGAAACACTCGGCAATGTCCTTTTCACTTTGATATTTTAATTATATTACAACACCTATCTATCTGAACAATTTATATACTGCATTTCTATAACAGCTTTTTACCCTGGCTCTATGGCTATGTGTGAAATATCAGAGGGCTGTAACACTTTGACAGAGATGGAGCTACACAAATGACTCAGCTTCGCCTGATGCTTCTGAGATAACCTCAAAGGCATTCCTAAACAAAATACTAAAACATCCTAGAAACTGCATATAAATAGTCAATTGCTTCTTTGGGGTGAGGCACACAAAGGATTGCAGGGCACCCTTTCATTTATTAAGGCATCCTAAGCCTGCCATATACACCATTACACCATATAGGATGTAGGAGTATTCCTGAGTAATTACTGCAGGGAAAATTACAAGCACGTGTTGTTGTTGCAGGAGTTACACTATGTCATCAGGCCGGTAGGGCCAGGTGGAAACATGAGCAGCTTGGGGAAGTGCTGATCTTTGAAAACCAACAGAGGATGAGGCCCCAGAAAGCAGGAAAAGTATTTGGGCTTCTAATTTCCTATTGTTTTCCAATGTCTGGGAAACCACTGGGCGGTTATAACTTCTTATATATTGAGGAATCTGTGCCACCATCCTGACCTCAACAAAGGGAAAGTATGAAGAGTCACAGAATTTTAGATCAGTCAGACTCTTTTCTTAAATGAAAAAGAATGAGCAGAAAAAAATTACCAAATTATGTCCTTTAAAGTACCTGCAAGACAAGGAAGTGTGAACAGTTAAGATAATAAATGTGAGATTGAATGAACATCCTTTCTTCTTGTGACAGTCTGGTAGTCCTGGGCAATAGTTGTGTCTGCACTTAATATGACCTTTGATCCTGTTCCTCGTGATTTTCCCAAAACTATCTAAGGAAATATGGTCCACTTATGACACCCCCACAGCAGTACATTTGGGAATTTTCTCCTGGAGAGTGGTTACTAATGGTTAACACTCTAGTTTGGTACTATCCTATACCTTTGCCAATGGCCCAAATAATGGAATAACAAGTGTACTTAGCAAATTCATCAGGCTAGAAGGGTCAGAAAGCCCACTGTGGATCAGGATTCCATTATGAGATTATTGTGACAAGTTGAATAAATTACCTGAAATGAATGAAACGCCTGGCAAGAGGGAAAATTTTCAAGAGCAATAATCATCTGTGTAAATACAAGCTCAGGAACAGTTGGTTAATCAGGAGTTCTGGGGTAATCCTAGATCATAAATTGATAAAAGTACTAGTCACAAAAAAGAAAAAAAATTCCATT
Organism: Daphoenositta chrysoptera; assembly: GCA_013397915.1. Classification (NCBI taxonomy): domain Eukaryota; kingdom Metazoa; phylum Chordata; class Aves; order Passeriformes; genus Daphoenositta; species Daphoenositta chrysoptera. The sequence goes on along the minus strand of VZRO01006867.1, from coordinate 914,660 downwards.
TATACTACAATGAGTACACAGGAGCATTATACAGTAATCCTTTTACTCTACTCTGAGTCAGACCTCAGTGGGAATTCTATATTCAGTTTGATACAACCATTTTAAGAACTATCTATAGAAAACAGGCCAAAGGAAATCAGGGGTAATCTGAACTTTAAAAGCTGTGATTTATTATGTGAAGAATAGGGATTTGTCAGGCTAGTTTCTCATTGGAAACAGGAAAACAGTCTTGAAATACACAAGAATTGCTGGAAAGAGGACAAGAAGAGCTGGTTTCTTGGCCCAGTGTCGCTGATCCATAGAATGGTGGAGGATGAAAGGTGCCTGTGGTTCAAGCCCTCTGCTCACAGCAGGATCAGCTAGGGAAGGCTCTCCAGACTCATGTCCAGTGGGATTTGGCTGTCTCCAGAGACAGCGACTCCACAGTCACTCTGGGCAATCTGTGCCAGGCTTTGACCACCTTCACAGTGAAAAAAATTCTTAACTTTAAGTGGAATTTCCTATATTTCCATTTGTGACCATTTCCTTTTGTCCTTTCACGGGATATTCACGACAAGAGTCTGGGCCCATCCTCTTTTCTTCCTCCCATCAGGCATTTATACACATTAAAAAGATCCCTCCCTGTGGATCTAGGCCACAAAAGAAGCACTCTGAATCCGAGTTCTTTGCAGGTCGCAGGCCAGAAGGAAAGGAGAGGCCTGGTTGTTTGTTCTTTTCATATTTATATGTTTCTAGGAACAACCGTGGATTGGAGGACAAAGTTACCACCTCCTCCATCTTTACAGGTTCACAGAATAGTCCATCAAACATTCTCCACCCAGGAGAAAAGAATGTAAACTAAGGGTACAGTTAACTAAAACATTGCTATGTTTACAGAAAGTGTGTGAGAAACTTTATCAAAGAATCAACACATAGAAAACTGCAAGAGACAGGGCAACACCTCCCCAAGTCTTTTCATTTTGAGGCTAAACAATCCCAGGTCTTATCCCAGAAAATAGAAGTACTGAGCAGAATCGCAGGAGGAATGAGTTAGACAGACAAAGAACGAGTTAGAAAGAAAGCATTTGGCTAAGTAGGCCTGGGAACAGAGTGCTCAGTGACCTTGGCTGGGCACTGTCCTCCTCTGGTGTTGTTTAAGAACAGGTTAGGCCAGACAGCAGTGGGTAATGTGATGTCTTCCTACCCACAACCTACGAGCACCAGCTGCACCCCTATTTTTTTTAATCTCAGTCTCTTTGCCCATTTCCACGTTTCTTTAGCCTTCGTTTCACCCATTCCCTATTCTGTCTTTCTTGTCTCATGCACGTATCTGTCAAGCAGCAGTAGAAGCTTCTGCCAAGGTGTAGCAACCCCACGGAACTGCAAATACTTGCCAGCTACAAGAAATTGCAACATTCACCCTACTCAACCCTCTTTGCTTTCTGTGCCTCTTCCGGCTGGGTCCTGAGCCTGCTGAACAATGGTCTGAATGTCATGTCCTGTGTGCAGCTCTTGTGAGGTCATTTAATTAGACACTGCCTGGTTATAAATATTCTACAAATTGAACTTAGGCAGCCAGATTCCCCTGAGAAATGGTAGGATTGTCACATTTCAGGCCAGTGGATTCCTGCCCTTCCCTAAGGCTGTAGGTACTTTGTCAGAAGGTTTGGGCCACTGCTTCTCAATTTATTGTTTTAATTAAGAAAAGAAACCCTCCTTCATAAGACCTCTGTTTCTTTCTGTGACATTTATCAATGCTTATTTTTTTCCAGGCAGCTGTTGTGAGCAACGTAAGGAAAAAGGAAAAAATAGAGGAAAAAGGGAAAAAAAACTAGGAAAAAGGAAAAAAAAAGAGGAAAAGAGGAAAAAAGAGGAAAAAGAGGAAAAAGGGGAAAAAAAGAGAGAAAAAGGCTGACATTCCATTTCTCCCCCCTCAGATATATTTATTTCTTTACAGAAGCAGCAGCTCTGAATGTGCCAAAAAAAACCACCCCAAAAAATGAGAAAGCAAACATGGGCAAGTCCCCAAATAACTTTCCTGCTCAACTAAACCAGTTTGAAATGAGGTTTCTGAGACCAGCTGGTGCATCACACAAGCAATTGTTCTGTTTGGCTGATTTGATTTGCCTCAAGCTGCAATGTTAATTACAGTGAAAAAAAATAAACACAGACTCCAGTTAAATTTGCTAACAATCTTAAAAATAGGTGCTCCTGCCCTACTCTTAATCAAACACAGCATCCAAAAACAAACACAATTTAATACTAACAAAACCAACTGTGGTCATAGATTTGATTCTCAGCTGGAGTATGTAATTTAAGATATTAGCTTTGTTTAATATATTTGGATTCAGTTTAAGAAAGATAAAATAAAAAATGTATGCCCTGCCACAGTAGTATAATGCCTATGGGGAAAGGATTTGGGAAGCACTGGGAATTAGCACCACTGGATTATACAACTGACAGTGCAAATAACTACTTGTAAAGTGGAATAATGGGCACATGACCTCTGCCCATGGAGTATTTCATGGCTGGAAAGCACTTTGGAATCAGGTAATTAAAAGACTTCATAGGTACACACAAGAGCATGCAGAGTTCCCTGAGATGGAAATTAGGTGAAAAATAATTCCCCATAATTGTGATAATAGGATTAATTTATGTGCACAGTACTTCATCATGAAAGGACCAGTTTTTGCTCTATGCTTTACATATTCTTACAGTCCCATCTGTTCGAGGGAAGGCGGCCTCAGCTATCAAATCATAAGGGTTGGAGCAATCCCTAGAGTCAGATGGTTGTGACTCCTTGGCAGCTTTTATTGGTGACACAAGTCACTCTGAAGGGACATGCAATCACTTGCTCTTGGGGAAAAAGTGGCTTGGATGAATCCTGACCTGGCCTGGCTTTGACCAACAGCACCTTCAACAAAAAAAAAAAACTTTCACTGAATAAATTGATTGTGATTTTAATATCTTGCCCTTTCAAAACGGGTCTTTCAGAAACCAAAGTGTAGCTATACCAATGCTGATCAGAAGGAACCTCTGGAGATTGTCAGCCCAACTTTCACTTGAAGCAGCATTTTATTTAAAAGCAGGGCTAAAATGTTATATTTTGCAGCTCCTCGTAGTACACCATCCTAGTCTGTATAAGGAAAAATAACTGATCCAAAGTACTGGAACGACTTAAATCCCGCTCTTATTTGTAGTTTTGAGGTTTGAAGGGTTCAGCCACCTGTAAGGACAACACCTGAGCCAGAAACAATGTTTATGTTCTAGCCCAAAAACGGTGCTTATGTGCCGTAAGACTGACACAAGCATTACCTTCTCTGAGGACGTGCCGAGCTCAGTGACAGCCCCTGTCCCCTGAGCCGGTCTCAGGCGGGGTTTCACGTCCCATCCCCGTTTTTCTGTAAAACCGCGGGTTTTGGCTGCCATCCGCGGGGCGCTGCTGCCCCCTGCCGGCCGCGCTACGTCACGGGGCTCTGACGTCATAGCTGAGATAAGGAGCGCTGTTATCGGCCGGGATGAGCGATCGGGCCTGGCCCTGACAGAGCTGGGCCCTGAGAAAGGCGATTTTGTCACGGTATTGTGGGTTTACTGCTAATGCTGTAATGGGCCATTTTCTTGTGTACCTGTGTAGAGTCACAGAATCGCAGCATTGTCAGGGTTGGAGGAGACCTTCAAGATCATCCAGTCCCGTTGTGCACCCCTAAACCACAAACCACATCACCCAGCTCCTCTTGAACACCTCCAGGGATGGTGGCTCCACCACCTCCCTGGGCAACCTATTCCCAATGCCTGAGAACCCAAACAGTGAAAAAAAATTTCTTATGAGATCTAATCTGAATCTCCCCATCTCAAGATCTGTATGATGAATGCTAAATTACCATTCACTGGCACTGTTAGGTTCTTCCACAGAGTGGATTTTGCCTTTATCAGAGCATCATGTAACAAAACAAGTTAGTTAGGAACAATTGTCTTGGATCAAGCCCAAGGAACTTCAGAGGTTTAGATTTTAAATTTGACTGATTGTCAGAGCTTGGTTTTGCCAAGATGTGCCTTCTCCACATGACCTGCTTGAGTCACACTCGAAATGTCCATTTAACTAATTCAAAAATTAAGTCTTTTCTTCTTCTGTCATTTACATAAATATAGTCAGGCTCTGTTCCAACTTCTGGCAGCAAAGGAAGCTTTGGCTGTCCAGTCCTTGAGACAGAAAATCCACCAGGGAGGACAGGGGAAATTTTAAGCTCCTTGAATCTCCTGCCCCTGAGAGGAGTTACAGGAAAGAAAGCAGCAGGAGGGGATTACTCCAATGGATCAGGCTGCATCCACAATTACTGCATACTCATGCAGAGCTCCCAGTGGAAAACTGATGGACAAAAAGTAAAAATATCACCATTTTTGACACTGGGAGAATTTCACCCTCTTGGTGATGTAGCTTGGATGGTACAAAATGTGAATCAATTATAAAGACAAATGCGTTAAGCCTCTCTGTAAAAATCTGAGAACACATGCTTAGTTTTAGTATAATTAAACCAATAAAGCATCACTTACGGTAAAGAAATAAAGAACTTTTATCAGATTTATCAGAGGAAAGCACATTAACACACTCACAAATAATAAAGATGTGTCTCAATTCTACATTCCTCATTTGGTAAAAGCACAAATTCAAGTGAGTGAGTAAAATTTGCAAACTTTTTCTGGGTGAACATTGACACAGGGCCTGGTTTTGTAGCTGGCTGATTCATTCTCTCCTATAGAAAGGCCAGGCCTGGCACACCAACTCTGACCTGCTCACTAATCTCAAAATTAGGTGTCACTGGGAGCAAGGTATTTGGAACCACACCTTCCCTGAGTGTTTTTTCCACTTCGATTTACCATCCTTTCCCTCAGTCAGGTTGTGCTCAGCTTCAAGCCTGCAGGAAATTAAGAGCTGCTGCTTGTGTTCAGTCCAGAAGTGCTGCTGGAAAAATTCCGTGTTTGTTCTTTCTGAATCTGCAGGCTTGTATTTCTTTAGAGATTGATGGATTAGGTTGGTTTGAGATCTGGAATGAAGATTAGAGTTGTGGTTGTGGAATAAAGAAGTGTAGAAATGAGCCAATGGCTTTCTTTTGGGTTTATAAACTGTGGAACAAACTCTAATGCCTGTTTTGGGGATAATTATCTTCATGTAGATCCCAGACTGGAAATGTTTATTGCTTTTATGTGAAACTCAGGAGTGTCATGTGCAAGCAGGGCTCTACAAAACCCAGCTTGGAAGCTAAATCTGTAAGCATCCCCTGTTAAAAAGCTGGATATGTCAATATTGTTTGTTATAACTGGAACTGCAGGAACCCAAGGCCTCCAACACCCTGCAAACCTGACACCTTTTATGAGCTTTGAAAAGAAATCCTAGGGATGCAGGCATTCCCCACTGCAGAGAGCATCCTGCCCTCCTGGTGAGCACATGCAAAATGAGAATATTCCCTTCACTGGTACAGGAAACCATTTTCCATCACAGTCCTTCTGCTTTAGCAGCAGGGCAGGAGCACATTCTGGTGCTGGGAAGGCGCAGGGCTGGCAGGTTATGTATGTTATATAATAAGAGTTATGTGTCTAATTGTTACTGAGGGGAAAAAAGGTATAACAATAACAATTGCTATGATTCCTGCCTTCTCTACTAGTGCCTATTTTCCTTGAAGTAATCAGGGACTTGTTGCTAGGTAGTTAATATTAAAGGTACCTTAAATATTTTAATGTGTCTATGCCTGCTGTTTCTAGGCAGCAATATTTGTTTATGACACTGTTATCCAACCCTACCTTATATCCTTTATTCAGTGTAATCTAATATATCCATACAGCTAAACTGCAGTCCTGATGCTTCTATTTGTCACAGAGTAGCATATGGATGTAACTACTCTTCAGAGTGAAAAGATGCCTCTGGTGTTCGTGATTTAATCTTTGTCAGGGTGCTAGTTACAATCTTGGGAACTAAATGAAACATTTAACAAGGCCATTTAAAATTTGGAAGTGCTTCAGTGCACTTTCAGCACCAGCAGATGCTTACATCTGCCATAGGTACATAGGACAAATTTCCAAAGCTTTAAAGTAAATCATATTATTTCACTCTTTTGGGTGAGAGAAGCCCAACTTGCATTGATTTACAGTTACCTTCGTCCTTGTTTTCATGCTTCCAGGCATGTTCCATCTTTAGAGCTGCCTTTATATCAGAGATGCAGTCATGCAGAAACTTTGATAAACATTTGAGTTTATTGGCTCAGGGTCAAGATCACCTTTAATTGATGAGAGAGGTTAGAGTTGAACTCCCAGCGCTTTTTAGACCAAACTCTCTAAATTTTTAAGAGAAATCCTAACATGCAAATCTGCTCTATCTTGCTCTTTTCTCTAAGTGGTAATAGGCCAGGGGAAAGAAACATTTCATGGTTGTTGGAAAGGCAGCTGGGGAGAGCAGGAATGGAGATGAGACGAGCCCATCATCAATGGTGACACGAGGGAAGGTCCTGGGGACCAAGTACTCACCAGCACCTACAGAAACGCCCAACCAGGGCTGCGTGCTATCATTTCATCAGTCTTTGGAAGTGAAAATCTCTGTATGTGTGGGCAAAACTGCTTTAGGTTTTCCTTGCTTTAATCTCATCTCGATTTAAATAAAATAGGAAAGCTCGCACTGGGTTAAGCATTATGGCTCTTCCTAACAGATTTTACTGTCTGAGCTGTGCACTTGGAGTGGCAAGACAGGCTGCTGACAACTCCTATTCTTTGCCACGGATCAGTATGGGCTGCAGAAAAAACCACATTATCTGCCTGCCAACCCCGTGGGAAACGCGCGAGGGAATTATTCCAGACACTGCTCAATTCTGCAAATGGAAGGAGAGGAGCTTTCCTGACAAGACAGAAATGGATGAGAACTCAAAGTTCACAAAATGATGAAAAGCAATAAATCAGGGCTTCAAGTAACCCATGTGGATGATTTTGCAAATCTCATCTGTTCACTGTCAGCGGCTGCAGAAATGCAGTAAAAAACCAGACTAAGTGCCATACCTCCTTTGTTGCTAAATCCAGTGTATTTCTTTTACTGTTTTAAAACTCAGATAAACCCCCCATTTTAAAAAATTATTTTATATTTGTGCAGTCAGATGAACAGCAGACAGATCATCTATCCACTGAGTAGATATAAGTAGCAATACTTCGAAGTTTGTTACATTTTCTTGCCTGCTCCCCTCATTCCTAACATAGATACCATATTTCATTAAAAGAGTTAATTATTTTCATCTCTGTTCTACCTCCAGCCTTTTTACCAAGACTTCCAACAACGTTATCCTTCAGTGCAAACCCTATCAGTGATTTCTGTGTTTATTGTGGAACACGTCAGAGAACATTGCACAGACCTTGAACAGATGTCAAATGTAAAGAACCAGGGATGAAGAACTCCAGATTCTGTGTTTAATTCTGAAACATGAACTGTGTGTTTACAGATCAATGCCCTTGGAATTATTTTCTGAAATGTGTGGCAAATGTGCTTTTCTTCTTATCATCTGAAATTTAACATAAGGTCCTCCACTTCTGCTTGCCCTTGTCCTTTCATGAAGATTTCCAGCTTCCGGAGTGGAAATTCCAGCAGGAAACAACTGAACTAGCCTCTTTATTTTTTTACAGTTGTTTATTTATAAATCCTGGGAAGGTGTTTCACTGAGAATTGGTGTGCTCCCCTGCTTTGTAACCAACCTCTTGGCCATCTTAAAATAGCTCCTGCTCTGGCTGGTGGGGCTGGCACTCAGTGACGTTGGTCTCCAGTGTCACACAGCACGGACAGAGCACCCACAGCCCCTTCCGTAGTGGCTCACGGGCACAGGGGCTGGTCCCATGCACAATCCTATGGATGTGTTCTTTGGGCACAGCTCAGGAAACCAAATCATCCAGTTTTAAAGGCTGTTTCTTTGTGCAATCAGACCAATGTATCTTTGTGCCACCCATTTATCTTTAAGCAAATGATTTATCTTTAGAAAAAAAATAGTTTAAACGCACTTGTGCATTTGGCTCTCCTGTGCCATTGCACATAAATAGGTGGAAGTGCCAATAAACCCACGGTGTCTGTTGCTAAAATGATTGTATTCATGTTTCACTAATGGCAGTACTATATCTACCCAGAGAAGTTTGGCTTTGGAGTTTTAATATTTACACTAAGGCTCCAGGAAATGGTATTTTGTATGGTTAACTCCTGGCTTCTATCTGTATTCCACAGTGAGTGCTGAGCTCAGATTAGTTTTTCCTGAAGGCCTCCTTTATCCAAGTGGCCCAGAAGGGCTGGATTTGATTCTGTCAAAAAAACTGTAATTGCTGGCTTTTCCAATACACCCAAAAATTTATGATATTCAACTTTTACAGCATGAAGGTTTGTTTCTAGGACACCTGCATTGTATTTCTTGAACACAACAGGACCAAAAGCACAAAAATTATTGCCCACTACTAGACCTTTAGTCTAAGACCATTTTTCCCCTTGCTTGTGTACACCTCATTTAAGTTCATGGTGAAGTAGTGCCTTCTATTTGGTTCCCTGAGTATTTAAAAAGATCGATACATGCATATTTAAGGAGGGAAACTGAACACCTAGGATATTAAAACCTTGTCTTAAGCATACCTTGACTGAGATTTGTCCTCTTCAGCAGCTATGTGCCAGCCACCAGAATATTTATTATTATAATTATTTTAAAAAGAGATACCCTCACTGAGGACACAGGGGTCAGGGCTTTCCTAGGCTGCCTTACCTTGACCTGAGGTGCAGGGGCAGAACCAGCCTCTACAAACTGTTGTGCTGCTTTCCTGCTCCTGGGTGGAGTGTGATTTGTACCCCTTTCCTTTCCTTCCCCACCTCGCCTGCAAACACAGCTGAGCCAACAAAGCTGAAAGCAGAACACAGCCCAGATAAAGGGGTTGTGCCTCCCTCTGGGGCCAGGGAGGAATCTGACACCGGGCCGGGCTCACCGTGCCCCTGGGGACAATGTGACTGCATCCCTTCCTCGGGGCATGGGGAGGTTTGGCAGTGTGTAAATAAATAGCCAAAATGCTGTATGTACAGGAAACACAATGCCTTGCTGCTGTGAGGGCTTAAATATAGAGAACAGGCCTACTGGTATTTAAAATAGCACTAGCTGGGCAAGATAGTGCAATCAGAAAATAGCCTAAGCTTTTACTGTGGTTCTGTGGACAGGCTTTTCATATCCCTCCTGCTACTTTCAAATGGGCTGAAGCAGTGCCTTTCCCTGACAGGCATCGTTTACTTTTGAATAAATTGCACTGCTTGACATATACTCAATTTTTTGAAATGGCTACTGCAAATGCACCGTGGATTTGAAAACCCTGCCTTCAAACAGCCCATTTGCTGTTTGTTGTGCAGGGCTGTATTTGAAAAGTAACCTAACATAATACTTAGGGTTTTAAACCCCTAACTACTTTCTAGCCGAGTTTAAAAGCCAAGTTTCCAGTTGCTACCCAGGGTCAAAGCACAGAGCAGGTACCACCACCCTGCAGAAAGGCAAGGGAAGGAGGAATGCCCTTGCTCTGCTCTGCCAGCTCCAACACATCACTGGTACCAACAGGCTCTGCACAGAGTGGGTCAGCAGCTCACAGGGAATGGGTGGGAATCTCCAGCTGCCTCCTCCTTGGCTGCTCCCTCCTCCCAGCCCGTGTGCAGGATTTGTAGCTATGCTGATGTGTCAGGACACACAAACTGGACTGGGCGCAGCTTAGTCTTGAGCAAGAGGCAACAAAGAGAGACGGTGACTCAGAGCACCAGTCCCCAGCTGGGCAGCTCCAGGGCAGCCAAATGCACTTTCCCTTATTAGGCCACATCACGAAACCTCACTTTGTTTTGAGTTGTACCTCATTCTGCAGTAGTAGCGCCGACTTTAAGAATCAAATTCTAAAGCAGCACTTGGCAGAGTGCAGCTCTACCTCCAGCTTTGCTTCTTGACAGAACCCCAGCAGCTGTAATTGAATTTGACTCCACCTACTCTGACCAACACTCAAGAGTGGAACATGAATCAGGCTCCATTAGCAGCAGATGACACGAACTAGGAATCTAGCACCTGTTTAACTCCTGAAAATACTACATTTTTAAGACTATAATCTTAATTTCCACTCTGCCACCTCAGTTAATGAGGTGGTTTTGATCTGGATTATTTTCTCTTAGTCTACTAAAAGAAACCATTAAGAGATAGGGTCTTATAGCTCCCACAGACTTCACTTCAAGAGCTCAGTTCTAAAAATCCACAGCTGATTTTCCTCAATTTAAGTATTTTTGTTACATGATGTCAGATGTGTGTCCTCAGCTGAAATGTCACCCTGCATGAGCAATGTGCCACTGAAATGAGTTCATGCAGGAATTATGCAGGCAGCTGAACTTTCACACCTCTCCTAGAATGCCTCAAATGCTGCTCCCAAAGCTGGAGGAGCCAAAAGGTTACAAGACATTGTGTATTCTCACACGGTGCTGATTATGAAAATGAAACTAAAAGAAGCATCAGCCTTCTACCTACAACTAAGCAGACACTGCACAGTCCAAAGGCTACACACATTGCAGTATAATTTACATACCATATTGTTACTTTAAAATAAACAGTGACAGTTCTCAATGACCACTCTCAACCTGCCTCTTAAAAAGAGATTTTCAGATGGGTTTAAACCCGATTTCTAATCCACTGTCCTAAGTGTAGTTCAGTAAGTCATCAATTGCCTTGATCAGATCTATTTTTGTATTCATAAATTTGCTGCAAACATGCTAACAGGTAAAAGATGATTTGCATTTGTAAAATTAACAAGTCAAGTGTAACTTCTGGATTTTAGTTAGGACCCCTTCCTCCCTTGCACTCCTTCTGCACTGACTCTGCTGCCTTCATTTCACATGGATGTAGCTGAAAAATGGTTTATCTCCCTTGCTTAAGTGCAAATTGATAATCACTTAGAACAAAGCATTGCTTAAAACTGTTCTCAAAGTGAGAGGAATCCTACTGACTCTATGAATACAAAATGTGTTTCTAAATACAAAAAAAGTGTACTTCTGCACACAAAACTCAGTTGTTATAAAAAGAATAATGTCTTTGCAGAAGAAGTTAGGATCTGTAAAGTTCTGTAAGACAACAGCAGACACAGATCTCAGTGTTATAAACATTTCTGTTAAATGGTGACACTCCCAGGGTGAGGGGGCAGAAATGCTCAGCCAAATTCCTTCCTCAATCCATAGACGTGACACAGCAACATCAGAAGGGAGGACACGAATAGAGAAAGGCATATTTAAGTCTTGATGAGAAAACAGCTGCCAGACTTCAACTATAATCCTGCACTAACAAATCTCTGTGTTCAGAAGAGTGTATTTAAAACCAATTACTGCCTTTACATTTCCAGCTTATAAAATCACAAGACTAAATTAGGCTTCCATATTATTTTATTTCCCTCTTAAAATATAGCATTGAAGTCCTGCACACATATAAATATCCCTACAGTTTCTTACACACTTTCTATCCATCATTAAAGTGCCCAACTGTGAACATTAAAAGTAAAAACATTACTGTTAAGAGTGGCTATACTTGTAGGAGGACTGGTATTCTGACAATGCAGGCCACTGATTTTACAAAAATCACCTGCAAAAGAATACACCTTAAACAACACGCATCAATATTAACCCTGAAGTAATTTTTCTTTTCCATTCAGCTGATTCAAAAGCAATTAATGTACAGGGTTTATTTTTGAAACATGTCTTTTACATAGTGTAAGAATAAGGATAAATGCATCACTTTCTTTCTAGCTCCCTCCTTTCCCCACAAAGTGTTTTCTGTGTCCCAAGCTGCTATGTTGATTAAAACCAGTTGAAAAGAGCTCCGGAAATGCATGCAACTTAAAATTCACTTTAACACACTTTAAGTTATAAAGTCTGAGAGATTTTTAATTGCAGCACATGGCTACGGTTCAGTTGGGTTATTGGGTGTGTTTGTCGTGGTGGCAAGATTGGTAAACACTTCTTCCTTAGTTTCAGGCTGATGTCTTTCCATTTTGGTTTCCTCTTTAGCATTTTTATTACTGGGATCTCCCTTGCTCTTGACTACCACAGGCTCAATCTCCATGATTTCCTGTGGTGGCTTAGGCTCTGGCAAATTTGGCTGAAGTCCATCAACTTGAACAGGTTCTGGGACATCTTCTGCTTTCTGTTCAAGTTTTTCCAGAATGGTCTGGACCTTCCTTACACCATCTCTCCTGGCCTGGCGCACATCCGCGCGACCCTCAGGGTCCACTGAGTCTAGGGCTAGCAACTCTTTGGTCAAATACTCTTCAATCATCAAGTACTTTTTGTCAGTTTTCTTGCCTTCAAAGGAGTTGACTGCCTGCTCAAGCATTTGTACTTTCTCCAGAATTGCTTCCACTTTCAAAACACCAGGATGCTTTTGAGGTTCTCCCGTTTCCACCGTCTTCGGCGGCGCCACTTCTTCAGGAGGAGGCCTTTCCTGGGGGGGAGCAGCCTTAGCTGGGGCAGGAGCCTTTTTATCAGCTTTCTCTGCCGTGGCTGGAGGCTTCTGGGGTGGCAGTTTAGGATCTGGCTCTTGGTGGGTGACCTGAATTGGGATGTAAGTGGAGGGTGCCTCGGTTTCGGGCGGCGGGGCTGCCTTGTTGTCAGGCTTGATTTCAGGAGGAGGGGCTGGTCTTGCTGGCTCCTGAGCTGGGACTTGCTGCTGAGAAACCTGGTGAGCAAGGCAAGTTTTGTGTTGAGACACAACGCTCCTTAATTCCCTCTAAAGCACAAGTAATCTAACAGCTAATTTTCTGTACTCCTAGCAGTGCAATTTCACACACACACGAGATGATTAATCTTTCCTGAGCGTTGCTGAATTTTACTGTTTTAAACTGAAAAACAGAGCTGTGCTGAACAGCTATTATTGTCACCAATCAATTCTCACAAACATTAAATTTCAACCCACCAAATCCTGCCCATGCTCAATAAAATCAGCCCCACAAGCAGTCCTAAAAGACAGGACCTTTGAGCAAAGCCTTCACCTAACTGAAGTCAGTGAGATTTCTTGCAGATGTCTGCAGCACAGTCAAAATTTCATCCCCTGTGTCACTAATTAAGGGCTCGTCTTTCTTGAAAAGCCAACTATTTTGCTGAGTTTTAATCACATTTTGGGCTATTCTCATCCTATTCCTGTTTTCAGGACATTCCTCTTTTTGTTAGTGCTTATTTTTAATCTTCAACCTATTTACAAGCAGAGGTTACTGTGTCAATCTCATTACACTGTAGCGATTAGAGACCATCCTTGGGATTACTCCAGTTTTAAATCATCAAATCAGATATCTCTTGAAAATGAGATTAGTTTTGCAATCTTAGCAGAAAACTGAAATTTGTGGTATCTGCATTTTCCTCCCTCTGACACCCCCTTTACTTACTTGGGCACAGAAACAGTGATTTTGAAAGATACTAAACCCAGCTCTTATGGATTTAAATGGCTGGAGTAAAATAAATTAAAAATTTAAATTTTATTTAAACCAAGTAAGTAAATGGTCTGCACTGAAAATCTGCTACTGCTTTACCTGTTAAACATAAAATTTGATTAGGGAGTGCAAACTCTCACCCACAAAAATAAATTAGCACTGACCTACAAAAAGCTATTAAATCTTGAGTCTTCCTTGTTTTGTCCTAGCCTGTGTTTTCAAAAATATTAACCCAATTCTGTTCCTGTCACTTTTAATGTGAAACTTCTCCAGATAGGAAATCAAGGCTTGTTTCTGTACATACCCCCTTCCACACACTCACAGTTGTCTAATTCCCAGTAGCCTTTTAATTGTAGTTTGAGTAAAAATTCTAACATGGAAAAAAATATTCAATGAGCAACAGGTTCTATGACCAAGAGCATGCTTCAAGTCAGAAGAATAAAAAGCTCTAGATTTTGCTTATCCTCTTTCTTCACAGCAAAAATTACTTTGTGCATCTGATACTATCCCCTAAATGGTTCTGAGACATCAGTGAAGTATATTTACATAGATGTCACAAATCCCACAGACCTGGTTTTCTTCTCATAAACATAATGCAACACCAGTGACCTCAGTGTAATTACACCAAATTATACTCTGACAAGAGAAGATTAAATCGTGTGTTAAATCATATTTCAGTGATCCACCACAGTCCTGACAGGTGGAAAGGCAACTCGCTGCTTATCTCAGGATCTCCCAGTCTGTTTAAATCTAGAAATGGAGATTGCTTTATGTGCTTTCATGTATGTGTTAGCACAAGCTCATTTTCCAGCTCTAGCCACGCTCAGGCCCCTGGCAGGTGATTCACTTCCCCACTCTACATACCTGGGGTCTGTCTACTACTGTCTGCACTCGGATGGGAGCTGGGGGCTGCATCTGGCTGCCCACTCTGGCCGGGGAGCTCTCCCGACTGGAGGAGCCTCTCTGAGCCACTCTGAACGGAGACTGCGCCCGCGCCGCCTTGGGCTCCCTCTCCTCCGGCTGGATTTTGTGGAACACGGGCTGGTGGGCCTGGAACTCGCTCTGCTGGGCAGGGTAGTGGGTCTTCTGTGCCTGGTGGTAGGTTTGTGCTGGCTGGCGTGGCATATTTTCATGGATCACGGGGATGGGAATATAACCGCGAGGAAGCGCGTGGCTCCCTGTGCTGGGTCTGCCAGAGGTCTGGGGGGAAACTGTTGGGGAGTCAGATGCTCCAGGAGGTTGAGGCTGCCATGAAAACAAAAATCCATTATTAAATGTTAACCATTTCGTGCTCATCATAGTTTTTATTTCCAAAAAGAAAAAGAGGCAGTCATCATAGAAACTGAGCTCGTGTTTCCGGCATGCAAGGACTCCCATTTCCCTGGTTTTTTGGCCAAGAGCCTCACTAGACAAACCACAGAAGTTGGGAGAGCATCATTATAACAAGTAGGAACCTGAGCTACAGCATTCCCAACCCTGAAATGAGCAGGGAGTGGATGCTCAGTCAGAGTGTTTGCTGCTTTTGCATGGCTGTTCCTGTCTAAACCTGTTAAATTTGAGGTAAACTAAAGCTAAGCAAACAAATTATGTGCTGGAGACAAACCCAAACCCCTGAAGAGCACACAACACTGACTTCTGATCCTGGCCACACTAACAGATTTTGTAGGTTTTGTTGGGTTTTTTTAGAGCATGTCATTAATTTGGGAATGCAGATATGACTAATTCCCCTTTGCCCCCTCTCCTGTGAAAGGCCAGACTGGAGCTGGGAGAGGAGAGGGCAGGCAAAGCAGGAGAGAAGGGGAACAAGACCCCTCTTTTGGTGCTGATAATCAGCAACCTTGAAAAAATAAATGCTGGTTTGCATTGTAGCACCACTGATGTGCAGTTTAGGGTCACCAGCACAGGCTCTGGTCACTTGGCACCCACACTGCATTGCCTGAGTGTGCAACAGCAAGTTCTGAGGTCCCTCTGGTTATCTCTAAGTAAGTGGCACAGAAGACACATTCCTAAAGCCACTCTGCAGACAAGGCAAAGCTGTACAGAGCTGGGAGAAGGAAAAGCTGAGCCTCTTGTCCAGGTATTGCATGGACAGGCATGGTTAGTCAAGAGACATGAGAAACCTGCCAACAGGATTTTAATTACATTCTTCAAACTCCAAATGGGTTTCAGAGAAGATGCCACCACTGTTGAATTACAGACCTGATATGTTTTCAGCTTGGTGAAGGCTGAATTTCCTGCTCATCTTACTTTGAATAAAAATGAGGCTTATATTTCCATGTATTACAAGAATACCAATTTGCTAACTCTCTACAGAGAGCAGGCCAAAAATCCTACCTTCTGAAACACAAAACAAGCAGGGTGACTTTTTTTCCAAACAAGTTCATAGTCTGAAAATATTTTCACATGCCACTGAAGGACAAAAATACTTTACACTTCACTTTTAAATCTGTATAAATGCAAATCCATTTTATACGAGTGAAATATTAAATTAGGAAGCAAAGAACTTCTGAAGTGGCCTGGGTTGTCAGCTGACTGGACACTTGTCTCTCCCACTTTGCTCACCCAGTTTGACTCATGGTGCAGAACGCAAGAGGCTTGTCTGCATCCTCCTTATACAGAGTATAAACTAATTTTCAGTAAGTAGCAGGACCATCAGCAACCCCAGCTGTGATCACACAATTTACATTGAAGAGAGAGA
Source organism: Daphoenositta chrysoptera (assembly GCA_013397915.1). Taxonomy (NCBI): domain Eukaryota; kingdom Metazoa; phylum Chordata; class Aves; order Passeriformes; genus Daphoenositta; species Daphoenositta chrysoptera. Next base: position 898,510 of record VZRO01006867.1, on the reverse strand, counting down.
ATCCCTCAAAAGGAGGGAGAACAAAAATGCAAAAACTCCTTTGAGCTGCTCAGAAATTTTGACAATAATCCCAGACTACATTTCAGGTAGGCTGAAATACCCGCAGGAACTCAAACCAACCCAGCACTTCAGGAGATGCTGAGGTGAGTCCTCACATCCAGGCAAATGAGAGTTTTGGCCCAGCTGCAGGAGGGACAGTGGAGCTGTGCCTGGAGATCTGCTCAGGAGCAGGGACAGCACTCGCACCTCTCCGGACCAGGGTTTCTGTTGTGAGGCCATCACCACTCGTAGGGGAACCTGCATAAACCCTAAAACAACCCTCCCCTGCCACAGGGCCTGCTCAGCTCTGCATTCATCTCTGCAGAATCACTCCAGAACAGAAGTGGGTGATGCTAGAAAAAACCCATACATATTTATGCTGCCGCGACCGTGCACTTTCAGTACTCTGTGTTGGGAAAACGCAATCCTGCGGCGAGCTGGGCTTTCTGAGGGCTGAGCTCGGTGTGACAACGTGTGACAATCGGGCCACCAACACTGCACAGACCGCTGAAGCAGAGCCCAGCAGCGCTGCCGCTCACCTCGGGCCCGGGCGCGGCCGCAGCTGCCGGTGCCTGTCCACTCTGTTTATCGG
>VZRO01006867.1:887449-897790 GCA_013397915.1 Daphoenositta chrysoptera | reverse complement strand
CCCCAGAGGCCCCCCGGGGCGGCGACTGGGCCTTCCCCGCGGCGGGCACGGCCTCCGTCTTGTACCTCTGCGGGGAGGAGAAGCAGGGGTGCTGCTGCCGGCCGTCCAGGCCCTCGTGGATGACGGGGATGGGGATGTAGCCCGCCCGCAGCTTGGGGTACCCCACGTGTCCTTCGCGGGCCGCCGGCTGCTTGGGGCTGTCGCGGGATGGGCCATTGGCTGAGGACTGGCCTTCCTGGAAGGGAAAAACAGCACAGAGCGTTTGTTGGTAGCTCGATAAACACGGCAAGAGAAAGCTGCCGTAAGGGTCTGTCCTAAAAGCAGCATCAGCTGTGTGTGAGGAGCTCAGACTCTCTCAGCCCTGTGCGGGGCAGACAACAGCAGGTGCCGACACTGCAGGCAAAGGGAGGAAGCTAAAAAATCTGCTTACGTGTGGGGCTTTCACCTCCACTTCTTATAAGCACTCACTCGTGCTTTGAAATACCTGCCTAATGCCAGCCGGATTTCTTATTTATCATCCATCGCTAGCACTTAGCCACCAGCCCACTCACCCTCTTCAGAGGGAGCTCATCCAATTCAAACAAGTGCCCACGGGACCAGAAGCATTTCCTCAGCACCTCTCAGAACTCATCTGTGCTACATCTGAAAAGACACTTGCAAGGGAGACAAAGTTCGTTGGTATCACTCTTCCCACTGGCTATTTGAAGAGATAGTGGCACTGCACACTGAAAATGTATTCACCTCCTGCTAAGGAGGGTGTGGTTCAGTAAACACTGAGGGAGAGGGAAGGGGAAGACAGGATAGTTTAACAAAGAGGAAAACACTGAAAAGCAAGATTTAAAAATCCCTGTGTTGTCCGAGTACACTCACTGGACAATGTCAGAGCTCTGGCAAGGGTGGAAGTGCTTTGCACTAAAAGGCCTCACAAGTCCTCTAGTAAGTTCTTCCTGCATCGGTCATTCTATTTTGAGACCCTGCGAGGGCCAAGTTCCAGATGTATCTCTAAGTCAGATCATGTAACAAGCACCTCTGTCATTCAGAGGGTAATGTCATTATTCAGTAAGAGGAGAATTTAATAAGGGGACATATGGCGCAAGTGTTGGAAACCCTATTTTTAAAGAGGTGTTTAAGCTGCAAAAATATTTCTTGTTGCTCCTGTACACATTAACATACTAATTCATTAGGAATTTACTGTTTTACCAAGCAGATTATCAGAGTTATTCCTATATGATAGTATCACCTTAAAAAGTGATTTCTGAGAACTCCTCTTAGCAAGGAAACTGCAGAGAATAGAGGCTGTTATGTATGCAAGCTAATGAAGACAAAAAACACATAATGGAACAAGTTCAAAGTCTGAGCCCCAGTGTTCCATTTCCTTTTACTCATCAAAAAAAAAAAAAAAACCAAAAAACCCTCCAGAAAGGAAGAATTCTGGAAGAGGCACAGAGAAGAGCCAGGCCTAGAAAGTTCGCAGAGAGAAGCAATCTGAAGTTGGCTTTCCCAGCTGCAGAACAAGGATGATCTCATGCCAACGTCTGCACCGGGATGCAGGGATGAGTCACTTGAAATTCGCCCTCCCAGGAAACCTCATTCCTGTGCTGCTCGCAGGCTGTCCGGGGGCTTTCAGAACCACCGAGCCCTCGCTCCTTCACCTCCCACCAGCACAGCCCCGGCCCCGCAGCTCTCCCGGGATCCGGGGGGGACAAAAAACTGCATTTGCCGGAAAATCAATCTGCGGTGTGCTCGGCTGACAACAAGGCGAGGTGGTGCGGAGCCAAGCGTGCAAAGAGCCGGGCTGGGAGGGGAGGGGAGCCGCGGATTCCCAGCGGGAAGCAGCACCTCGGAGCTGAGCTGACTCCGGGAATTCTGCAGCGCAGCGCCAGCTGCTCGGCACAGCGTCCCCGCCGAGTAACCCGAGCTGCCACCCCACCTCCAGCCACGGCTCCCACCGCTATAAAAAGGAGATTCTCTCACTTCCAGCGGCTCTGCGGGAAGGGTCGCTGCTGGGAAGGGTTTCGAGCTGGGTGGGCCGGCTGCACCTACAGATGCCCTGGCATGAGAAGGTTGTCGGCCAAACCTGCTCCGCTCCGCCTGGGTGTACAGAACTGCCCTGAGGGAGTGCTTGTTTTGGGGTCTGCATGGTCTTTAATGGCTCCATTTGGGGATCAGACCTCCAGTTTTCTGGAGTAATCCACAATGATAGATCATTCGACATGGACAGTGTCCCACTGCCCCCACCCTCCTTTAAACCCCCCCAGAGAATCCAGCCAGGGGCTTCCCCTCCCTCCTCTTCATGCTCGGACCCGTGAGGCTGCCCTTGTTCTGAACCTTCTCAGCAATCTGAGAAATCTGCCACTGCAACTTAAGCCCTGGTAAGAAATGCAAAAGAAGCAGCCCAAACCCAAAGCAAAAATCAGGTTGGACTGCTTTTTCAAACCATCCAGTTTATAAATGAAGCAAAACTTCTATCAGTACCTTGGGGTTTTTTGTTTTGTTGCCTTTTTTTTTTTAATAGAAACACTGGCCCCTCATTAAGTGCCACAGCATAAACTATACTCCCATGATTTCTCACGTATTCTGACAGCTTCACACAACCTGTGCTGCTCCCATGGAAAGTTAGTATTTCAAGTTGGCCCTTTGTTGCAGACTTTTTTTCCCCTGTAGCCAGGTCTCACCACAGAGGCCTCAACCGTGCAGTCATACTGGAACAGCCCTCGGTAAAAGAACAAACGCAGCGTCCTTGTTTTTCCCAACATCAGTGGCTCCGAGGCACAGATCAGGTTTAGGAAAGGTGCTCTCATCACGACTGCACTTCCCGATCCACGTTGTTCCCGTCAACACTTAATTAATACTTAACTCGACAAACAGTTGCTTACATTAGCCAGTTCGTATCGACACATCTTGAACATTCTTTCTTGCCTGGTTTTTTCCTTCCCACTCTCCTACAATCACAAACGTGGACAATTCGGGTATTCTGGAACTCCCATGGCTGGGGAAAGACACCACAGCCAAAGACTAAGGAGGCCCTGGGTTCAGGAGACGCTGCCAGTGGTTTGGGTCTGTATTTTGAGAGAATTCGACACAACAGTGAGTGCGTGCAGATCTGAATGTTCCTGTCTCCAGAGCTCTGGCCAAAGCAGTTCTGTTTGGTGCATGGCAGCCTGCTTCCAGCCTGGGCAAACAGGTTCTGGAAGACTTCAGGAGAAGCTCAGGTGTGCCTGGGGACACTGTGGCAAGGGGGAGGAATGGAATCGAGCTCTGGAAAGCTCTCGTTGTAGCACTATGGAAAAGAAATTCATGGATTCCCTCCTAATGCTTTCATTCCACAGCACAACAAAAAGTAGCCATTTTTTGGCTTAGCCTTCTATCACATAGTTCTTGCTTATTATGTTAACAAACCTGTTACCTGGAAAAAGCCCAGAGCTCATATTTAACACAAATATGCACAAAGAAATGACCAACAAATGAATGACAAGTCTTAGTCCATCATCCTTCCAGGTTTAAGTACAAAAAAATCAGGAGCCCAACTCAGATTTCTGCATTAAAACAAATTGAGGCAAATTTCTCCTGCCCTCATCTAAGGAAACAAGAAGTTCCTTAACATTTAGAGTAGCTACATGCAACAGAGTATAAACTAATTTTCAGTAAGTAGCAGGACCATCAGCAACCCCAGCTGTGATCACACACTTAATTTACATTGAAGAGAGAGAATCCCTCAAAAGGAAGGAGAACAAAAATGCAAAAACTCCTTTGAGCTGCTCAGAAATTTTGACAATAATCCCAGACTACATTTCAGGTAGGCTGAAATACCCGCAGGAACTCAAACCCAACCCAGCACTTCAGGAGATGCTGAGGTGAGTCCTCACATCCAGGCAAATGAGAGTTTTGGCCCAGCTGCAGGAGGGACAGCGGAGCTGTGCCTGGAGATCTGCTCAGGAGCAGGGACAGCACTCGCACCTCTCCGGACAAGGGTTTCTGTTGTGAGGCCATCACCAGGATAAATAAAGGTGCAGCCAGCACGGGTTGTGCAACTGGAAAAAACACTTCATAGCCCCTACATCCTACTGCTGGCTTCCCGTGGGAAGGGTACTGCCGGGACTGACACTGAAATCCTCCAATTTGCTCACATTTTAAGTGAGTTCTGAAGCCACGAGCCAGTGGAATGAAAACAGCGACAGCAAGAGAAAAAAAAAAGCACAACCTTGCACCAGCATTCCCAGAACAGCTCTACTGCCTAGAGTGGATAAGGGATAACTCCTAGTGTGCCCAAGTGTTATTCCAGACTCAGACACAGAAACCTGCAAATTCAGTCACTGCTGATGCCGGCAAATTGCCACCGGAGTCTTCCAGACAGCTTTACCATTTGAATTAAATTTGTCAAAATATTCTGAATTCATGTTAAATGACTTGAATAGCTGTATCAAATTCAGAATCTCCCTTTTGAGACTCCTTACATAATACATTTGTCATTCCTCAAATACTAAAATGGTCTACTGAATAAAGTCTAAAAGCCTCTTTTGCTGCCATCGCACTCTTGCATTTTTCTTAACCTGTACTGATGTTATTTGCACTACAGTCAATTCAGTTCTCTAAAGCACGTTATTCACATATGTAGCACCCCTGTAGCTCTTGCAGAGCAGCAGTGCAAGTATTTAAATTGTACCTGTTTTGTAAGTATTATCTAGCAAGGGGAAAACAAAATTTACCAACACTGCCAAGAGATTAAACAACTTTTCTGTATGCAAACAGATGGTCCACTGCCTTCAGTGTCATCCTGAACTGGTAAGCTGCTGCTATAGACTACCATGCCAACAGAATTGTTCTTGTTGCTCAAATGATTGAGAAAATACCAGTACCTGACAAAATCTTACTTGAGAACACACCTCCCATAATTTTAAGCCCAGATCCTATATATTTAGGAAGAAAATAGCATGATTGTTCTTTCACAATCATATAAAGCAACATGACTCAAATGAGTGGCATACAACAACCAAGTCTTCTTTGCACACTTGCTCAAGCCTGTATTTTATCAGAAATTGCCATGAATAACAAAAAAAGCCAGTAGTACCCAATATTCAAATCTAAGAATGAAGTAATTACTCTATTTATTAGACAAAATACCATTTTTGTCATAGAAACATTAGAACATTTAACCATTAGAACTAGATTCCACATTCACTTGTGCATTACTTTCCACCAGACCTTTTTTTCCTTCTCTGTTGCATGAACTACAAAAGTACTACACTACCTTTGCTACCAACAGCAATCAGCATACCCCAAGTACTTCTAAGAAGTTCCTCACCAGTGCTGTGTGTTTGAACATATTAATAGCACAAGATCAGCAGGAGCTGGGTCTTACTAACACTCCCCAGAGAGCTGCACGAGCTGGAAGGTACCCAGTGATTTGCTCTCAGTGCTGACTCCAAACTCCTTACAGCCCTGCCTCAGCTGCTGCAGACATTTGCATTCTCACCCTTTTACTCACAATTTGTGCTTAAATATATAGACTGAGCACATAGGCATTTGAGCAAGATATCATTAGCTAATGACTGAAGGAAACCATGAATAAGCTTAGTTGCATGAGCTGTCTCAGTAGAACCTGGTGTCAGTGGCATCATGTAACCCAATTACAGGCCAAGCTGCTTTTGATGTTCTACTTGCTGAATGCTGAGTTTTCTTTCCCAGCATACACATGTGTAGGCAAACAAGCCTTTTGTTCTCTCTTGTAATTACCAAGTTGTATTATACAAGTATTACATTAACATTTGCTCTAACTGATGCCATTAGAAACAAATAAACACTATTAAAAACTGAAGGAGAAAATTAATCCTAAGCTTTTCACAACAGAGAGCCTCACTGGAGCAAATATGTTGGCTATCTTGCAGATCAATCTTGTTCAGGAACAAAACCCATCCTCTTTTAATCACTAGGAGGATTCTTTCTTCAGCTAAAATGCCTTGGCAGACATGACAACACCTGCCCTGTGTGCCCATGAGTGGAAGCTGGCACTGAGAGCACCCCACGGGCCAAACTGAACACGTCTGAGAAAAAAACAATGACTGCTCAAAGGAGCAGAGTGCTCTTAGGAGAGCTGGGATCACCACCCACCCTGCCAGCTTTAGTGGATGGAGTTAGAGAAAAGCCCTTTAGAGCACTAACAGAAATATCCTTGTCAAGGGCAATGAGAATGACACTTTATTCAGTTATTTCTGTTCACTGCCTCATTACCTAAGAAGCAGGTGGTCAACCTGTTGCTTTTCTATTAGTTATGACCCAGGAATCTGAAATACATCAGAAAGAACAAGCTTCAAGAATTAGCAAAACAATGCCTCATAAAAAGAGGAGAATAAGCAGATAATGGTTGAAGAGTGGGCTGTGAATTTCACAGTTTATAGTCAGGCTCCACATTTTCATCTAAAATTTTATTTTGCACACAGCAGTTTTCTGACTTCACTTCCTCAAAGAGCAATTTTCCAACACTATAAAAGCACTTGCTACATTGCACCCCATTTATTAATTATAAGGCTTTGCCATCAGCCATAAAAAACACATTTTCGTGCTACCTGGCCTACTGGGTGATGTCAGACAAGTCTCTTCCCACCCCATGCCTGATTTTCCTGTCTGTAAAACCAAGAGGGAAAAATCAAAATAATCAAACCAACAGCTTCTGCAACATATTTAAGATACAGCATTTTTCTTTTGGCCTGTAATTACGTAATGTGATCTGTGTGAACAAGCCATTTCTCCTAATTTACATTTACCTTTACCTTGGCATGGAGGGAGACCACAGCTTACCTAGAGAGTGATACTGTCTCTACACCCCAAAGCACATTGGATTGTTACCTGCCTTATCACGGTTCAAGTGGGAACAATTCTATTTTTGCCATGTAGTCATGGAAAAGTTCTGCCTGTGCATACACGTGTTAAAAATATGGATCCTAGGTAAGAATGCTGCCACCTGGCACAAGTATTCTTCCTTTGTCCTTTAGATAAGAGGCACACGGTGCCAGGAGTTACACAGAACCCTGCAACACCTTCTCTGCTTTTCCTCTTGCATTATCTCCAGCATCACTTCTTCGTGTTCCTGTCTCTTATTTCTGATAAGATCCACCCCTTGTTTTCAGCTTAATTGATATGTCCATAAGTTAACTCCCTGCTCACCATGTTTTGTCAGGGGGGGCTTTAAATAACTGCACCAAGCAGCTGCAGGGAATCTGGACAAAGCCAGGACACAACCCTCCAAAAATCTCCTACTGATAATTTTACCCCTCCTACCTATTACGCCCTTTCTGTGCACTACCTTTTTAATCCAGTAACTAATTTATTAGCCTGACAGAATGCACATCAGCATTAGGAATGTAAAAACACTGCAGGTGGAAGAGACCTTAATTGTTACTATGCTGACCTCACATTCCCCTCCCCTGAGGAGAACCACTGAGAGAGGTGCAGCTTCAGAGAGGCTCTTCTGACCTCTCAATGCAATTTCTAATTTGGTCTGCCAAGGATTTTTCAGTCAACTTGACCATGAGAAGTCAGTGCTCAAAAATAAGTCCACTGCTCAAGAGATGCGAATTGAGTGACTTAAGACTTATTTGGGGAAGCAGAGAGGAAAGAGACGCAACAGTCATGAAGGGAGAGGATGGAAACTTAGGTGTAGTTACTTGTTCCCCAATGAAGCATCAGCAGGAGGGTGAGATGGCTTCTCCTTCCTTTGTTTGGGCCTGTGCAGTCATTGCTGCAGCCAAAACTTACCATAGATCACTTTTATGGCTGCTCCCTGACTCGTGCCTGGCTGCTGCAGCTTTTATCTCAAACCCAAGGCACCACTGAGCTATTGATCCCTTCAATATCCGTTAGTGAACCTCGGCACAGTCAATTCCTTTGGTTTATTTTTAGCTGCATTATTTCCCAGGGGGTTTATTGCATGTGGCAACAACACGTAGAAGGAGCATCGATAAATACCTATACAAGCCTTCTTTGTTTTCTTCTTTAAATGCAAACTATTTTTATCAACACTTTGGGGAACACCAAGTTAACAATTCAATGTCACAAGTCAATCCTGCAGGAAGCGTGCAGAGCTGTGATGCCCTAAGTTACCACAGAAAATAACTACAATACATAAGCATAGGAAATGAGTAGTTCTATCAAGGAAAAAAAAAAGGAAGAGTAACAGTGCTAGTAAACGCATTTTTTACTAAAACTATGTATATACATCTTCACAGTATTGATTGTACCTTACTCCTTAAATGTCTTACTGTTAATCAGATCCTTCAAAGAAAATCATTAGTCTACCAAGAAGCTTCATTAATAAATATTTTTCTGTCATTTGCAATGTCATTCCCTTATTTCTCACTGGAACAACAAGGGATTTTTTTTCCTCCTTCTCATGAAGGGCTCCCCAATCCATCCTTGTGCTGCAGTGATTTCTCACATGTAACAGAAACAAACATGCAGAGGAAGAACACCCATCCTTCATGTGGGTAAAAAAAAAAAAAAAAAGCCAGACTGAATGAGGAAGTAACAGAGCCATCTGAATTCAAAAATGCATCTAAAATACAGAATTAAATGCAAAATCAAGGTCTGGTTTCGTTGCTTTAAAATGGCTTTGTCATGGGTTAAAATTTCAGAAGAGCCACTTCAACTTTTACCTGATTATGTGTCTGGCACAGATTACTGCAGTCAGCATGGCTGCACGGATGTTAAGCCTAGGGTAAGTGAGAAGAGCAAGATCAAGCACTTGGGAACAACAGGACTTTATTATGACACTGTCTCAGCTCTATTATTACTTAGCTAGAAAAGCTCAGTTAGCCCTAAATCTGTGCTCCAGTCATTGTCCACTTACAGTATAATACCTCATTTCATTGCCTAATCTCTTCAGAAAGGGAACAAACATCCTCAGAGAGAATATTGGTGGATATAATGCAAGACCACCTTAGAGGTGGTAAAAAAAAATCACTAATTTCACTGTCAGATTTCAGTGAAAGCAACACAGTGATGAGTCAGCACAAGTTTGATCTTTGTATAATCATCCTTGAAAAGATGCATGAAGTCTGACACATGCAGTCAGCTTTTGTGATTCTCAGATCACTTCTAAAAGCCCCAAGTTCTCATTTGAGCTAGGCAGAGAATGAAGGAAATCAGAAAACTTTCCCCATCAAGTCTATTTTTCTGCTTTCATCTGTGGTTAAGTCCTTCCTACCTGTTCAGGTATTAACAGAAGTCTGGTGTCTTCAAAAATCCTTGCTGGATTTGAAATTCAATGTCAGTGGGTAATTTGCCTTCCTTTGCATTACCTAGCTAAGAAAATATTTAGGAAAAGACATTTTTCTTGGGCTTGATTGTAAGATATTTTTGCTAACTAGTACCTGTCCTTGTGAAATACACAACAAACTGATGATTTCAGCAGATGTCCATGAATTCCAGCAGCTACACTTAACTCAAGGCTCTGACAAATGAGTTACACACAACTTCTATCCCCATAAACTGGAGGATTTTTTTTAGATAGGAAACCCAAAAATCAACAGTTCATCTCTGGAGGCATTTCTCTGTCTCTCGGTGAACTAACCCAAAGCACACATCCCTGCTTACAGCCAGGAGTAACAGATTTTCCTGTTTGGAAAAGAGTGTATCCCACAAGAGCTGTTCAAAAGCAGGTGCAGCTTTTTTTTACCTGACAGCCCCTGCAAATTGGCAGAAGAGGCACAGAGGCACTTTTCATTACCACAGATTTCACACGAGATAGGGGTGAAAATTTGTTTTGTTTCAGGCACCCACTCAAGCAGAGGGCTGATCCATCAGAGAACTTCCAACTCTCTTCACACAATTATTGAAAGCAGCTTGAATCTGACTGTTCTGTTAAATGGGTTAGTCTCAAGTGGTATTCCTGGAACAAAAGCCTTTGAGTAAACAGCACACTTCTTCTCAAGTACATTCTATGGTTATAAAAACCACACTATTTTTTATTTTTACTGCCATAGCAGCCAGTGTTAGCAGGTGCCTCAAAAAAGGCGATAAAACACTTTTTCCTATGCTAGTCTCAATATTCCTATTATCAAATCACATTTTTCTAAGACCTCTGTGTATTATTACTAGAATTTATTTATAGATCGAACGATCAAGCACTTAAAGAGCTGCAAAGGGGGTTAATTTGTGATAGAGAAAAACGTCCCTTCCTTTTCAAGGCCAGCTGCTCTCATAGCGAGCCTTCAGTCACGGTCTGCGCTCGCAAACCGGGCAATTACTATTTTAAGAAACAGTAAGTTCTTAAAATAATTAACACTTCTTGAGCGCTTCGCTCTTCACGTTGTACGTAAGGCAAGGGGAGAAAAACTTCCAAAGGGT
>VZRO01006867.1:874555-886052 GCA_013397915.1 Daphoenositta chrysoptera | reverse complement strand
GAGGAGGAGGGCGGAGGAGCCGCCGGCTGGAAACTTCTGGCTGTGTCCGGCGCGGCTCGGCGGACCCCCGGGGCACCGGGGAGGGCTCGCTGGGAACGCCCCGGGAGCCGGAGGCGTCCCCGTGGCCGGCTCTCGGTGCAGGGAGGGCAGGGCTGCGCACCGCGGGGTGAATGTACCAGCCGGAGCTGCCCTCCTGCTCGGGCCGGTCCCTGCCGCACCCCCAGCCCGGCCTCGGGGAGCCCGCAGGCTCCGGCACTCTCGCAAGGCAGCTCCGACCTCCTGCCCCGTGCAGTGAGAGACAGCTCAAAGCTCCTCCCCAAAACTCCCTGCCCCGTGACCGATAATTCGAGGTTATAGTTGATAAACAACAAAAATAATGCTTCTCAATTGAGGGTGTGGGCAGGCGTTGTTCTTCAGATTCAACTGGCTTGAACTTTCTCAGCACTTTGCAGATGCGTGTCTCAGTCCTCGGTTTCACTTAGAAATACACCTGAAGGCAAAGAGTGTGTCTGTGAGGTTTAAAGCAGTGGCTTTCTCATGGGTGTTGTATCAGCACGTCATGCACTCGGTGAGTTTGGTTTGAGGTAACTGTGCTTCACAATTACACCACTTGTAGTCATCTGACAGTCACAGGAGCAGCCACAGATGCCTGTTGATAGTTACTCTAAGTAGAAGAGTGAATGCACAGTGTCCCTCAAATGCAGAAGTTACCTTCTGCAAAGCTATTTGCTTAGAGGAATTCAAAGTACGAATCCCTCGGAGATAGGTGCTCATTACTGAAGTATCTCTTATTTCAAAAAGACCTCTGCCTCTCCAAATCCCTGAGCACAGTCAGGATCTCCTCCTGCTCGAGGCAGGATCAAAGATCTCCTGATACTGCTTGACACTGATGGTCATTCATCTTTTGACGGGGGGGTTTTGTTTATCACACTGACAAACCAAATAATTGCTGACACTTGCTCCTTCATTCCTGCAGCTCTTCCATCCTGCGTGTCCCTTGCTGTCAGAACCACACTGCTCCATCACAGACCCATTCATCTGTCCTCGCTATTGTGTGCCTTTGACTCCTAAGTATTAAAAATGGATCCTTTTTTCCCAGAACATTTCCTTGTGGATGTCTGTATTGCCATCACCTTTTCTGACTCACCTATTTTCTAAGCAACAAATCCCATACCTCGCTCATCTCACATCAGACAGACTGTGGTGTCTCTGTCCCTGGACATGTTTCCTACCTCTGCTGCCTCTCATGCTCTCTCGGTGGCATAAAACCTCTGCTCAGCCTCACCAATGTCAGCAGTAGCCTCAAAAGGAGTAATATCAGCGATTTATTCTGCTCCAATCTACAGAGGAATTTCACTCTCAGTTTTGCAACAGAAAGGCACACTTAGACCATATGTTCCCTGTGGCATATGCCAGAGTCTCTTCCAAATCAACAAAAGCAGCTGATTCAGACACAGGGGACACAGATGTTTAAAAGGTCCTGCAGGAAAATTACTCTTGTAAGTTGAGGAAGTGATACAGATGGGGTTTGTAGCTGAGAGAACGTAAACAGAGGCATGAAGAATGAGGGGCCTTTTATTTTGCTGCAGCTGGCAGCCAACCCTATACTCAGCAGGGCTAATGAACAGGGTCAGCAAGTATGTGAAAAATTAATGAAAGGAAATTTCAAAGGGATATCTAACTTAAGTTAGACATTTTTGTGGGGGCATACCCTGCTAAGAAACAGAAGGGACTGCATTTCACAGAGATTATCATGGATGAGTGATTCAGGATTCACTTGAGCTGCTGCAGGGTCGACAAGCATCCAGCTGGAGAGAGAACAGTCTGGGCTGACAAGGAAAAGCCTTTTCGTGATTGAATTTAGCTGGCAACACATCATGTTTTTTCTGTTAATTAAATTGTCTTTCCTGACAGGTAGGATTTAGCCTGGTTTCCTGGGCAGGTGAAAGCACAGCTAGCAAGGCAGGTTACACAGGATATCTGTACAGGGAGAACTGTCTGCTCTCTGCTGCTGGGGTGTCACTGGGCCATAGCTGTGACCCTGAGGAAATGTGGCTTCTGATTCATATTGTCATTAGCCATCCTTCACATCAGAATGATATATGAAAATGTTCGCGTAGGGAATACTGCCAAGCAAAAATCTTGGCTTCAGGAAAATCTGCTATTAAGATAAGTGAGTCTCTGTAGTGTCTGGCTAATCTCAGATGAGACTCCAGACTCAAGGTCTATATGTTCTATTTCAGAAGGGAAAACACTCCAGAAGCATTTGCTACTTTTTGTGTTCTTCATGCAAGTGCAAACACAGCACTCCTGACTCGTCCAGGTTCCTATCTGCACAGAGCTTCACACACCCAGGAGTACCAAACGAAACATTTGCTCCAGGGTGTTCCACTACAACTAGAAACGGTGCAATTGTAGTTACCCAGAGTTGATGCACTCTACAGGCTCTGCCATGTTTCCTTGTCTTGAACGTGGGCTGCAGAGAGCTCCCTCCCAGCTGCACAGCAGCTCTAGCTCGGGTTGTACAGTGCAGCACAGCTGTAATCGAATTGCTATTCACTGTATTAATCAAGCAGATATCTCTGGTGGCTCAGGAAACAACACATCTTGCAGTAAGATCTAAATTGGCTTTCCACCTCCTGAGTACCTGCAGCACTTTCACAGTCACCTGAAAGAAAAGGCTCTGTTAACCAGGACTGGGAGTTCAAGTGTTTGCTCTGGATCAGTTATTGCAGAGCTGTCATTGATGAACCTGGGTAAGTGACACGTCTGGCACGTGTCGAGTGCTGTATTCCAAAGCCGGCTCCAGTCCAAATTCTCTGCTGGATGCATTTAAGATTGAGTCATATGAACCCTCTGTTAATAAATGCAACAAACACAGACTTTCTCAATCTTCAGATTCAAGAGACACAATGAATTTGACCTGCATGATTTCTACCACGTGATGTTTCATCCAGAGTATCATTGAATAGCCCACGTCTTCACTGATGGTATTTTGAATATCCTGCTCCAGGATATTTAGCTGATCCATTTCAGCCAAAAGCAAAAAGGTCTCACCTATGAATTACCATAACCAGAGCTGTACAAATGTTTGGCCTCGTGGTTTGTTCAGAATCATGGAGATGTTTGTTGGGCCACTGATACAATTAGGCCCTGCCTTTAAGGAAGTTAAAGATGCAAAGTGTTTGATAATCTTGTACTAATCTGCCACTTATGCTACAGACCACTTCAGACTCCATTTCCAGTGTTTGGTACATGATTTAGAGTGACTGATGGTGAAGTAGGTGGATGAAGACATCCACAAATGGTCTGATCTCACTCTGACTGCTGCATGGTGCAGACATTGTTTGGCTCTTAGAGCTTGATCATGCCATCTGCTTATTGGAGTCACAGTAGCAGGCAAGTCATTTGATAGATAAATATGTTTCCTATGAACTTTAATAGAAAATTCAAAATATTAATAAGAAAATAGAGTGCTAAATGTACTGTTTAAATGGAGAAAAGCTTGTTAATGTACATGTTGAAATCACACTGCAACTACATTAAAGCTGGGCATTTGCAAAGCACATACTCAGATTTCAAAACTTCTGATTTTTTGAACCTGGAAAAGATTGCAGGAGCTAATGCCAGCACAATTTTTACTTTCTTTTCCCTTTTTATTTCCACCTGGAACACAGTTTGTCATAAATCAGGGAGCAAATCTGGCTGTGAACACGGCAAAGCCAGCTTTAATTTCTGTGACATGTATGCAGCAAAAGCAAAATTCAATTCCAAACTTCGGCACCAGAAGACAACTTGAATGTTTAGAGCTACTCACTCTCTTAATATGTCATGAGTGGCATATGTAAGGTAAAGGAATATTTCCAAAACAGGCATTATTGGCTGCTCATTCCCTGTTCTCCCCGTGTCAGTCAGCAGAAGCCCACCGAGGCAGCTCTTTGGTTTGGGAGGTGTCTGGGCCTACCCAGGGAGCAGAAATCTTCCTTAGAAATCAGGAGGGTGAAGGAGAGTCAATCTGAGCCGGCTGCTTTAATTGCCACCGTGGCCAGCACCCATTAGAATTGAGAGGCTCCCACCTAGTGGATAATCTGCCCTGCTGTACTCCGGGCTGCCATGGCCCAAATGTGCTTTGGAACATCTGGGTTATTTTTCCAAAGTTTACTGGCAAATCTCGGTCCAAAACAGAATCATTTCCAGAGCCGAGGATGCCCAATAGCAGCCACAATCCAGAGTCTGGAAAAAACAACTGAAAAGGGAGCTTAAAAACCCTCTTTCCTGAGCAAATCGATCCTTTTATGAGCAGAATGTGGCACATGTGGAGGCAGAAGTATTTCTCCAGTTTTTGTGGGTATTGCAGCTGATTCAATTATATTGGTGCTCTGTCCCTAATCATCCCTTCCAAATATTTTTATTCCCTTGAATCGAAGAAGCAGATGCAGAGCTGATAGCATCTCTGGCTCTCTCCCTGGCACAGTGGAGTCTCAAAGGAGGGAACAGACTGAAAGGCAAGAGAAACAAATGCATGTCCTTTAGTCTCTGCTCCTTCTGGCTCTCCTTGGAGCAGCGTCTGCCTGGGAATTCAGCTTTGGAAGTGCTAGCACTTCCTAGCCATACAAAGAGCTCTTTGGGTCCGTGCCAGGAATGCAACCCCTCCACTTCTTAGGAGTGTAGTTGGCTGCTCAAGGCTGGCTCGCTGATAAGAGCAGTCGAGAAGGGTTGGAAGGAGCATTAATGCCTCCCCTCCTTTCTCCCGGAGCTGTTTCCTGCTGAGCCCTCACCCCAGGCCCCCTCCAAAGATATCCCGCAGCTGCAGTGCCATTTTGACTGTTTGCCTGCCTGGGAAATCCATCCTCAGGGGCTGGACAGCTCTGTCAGCAGGATGGGAAGACGTGAGGGGAGGGTTTCTGGACAGTGTTACTCGTCACTGGATCAGCTATCTGATCCACGTAGGCATTTACACACCCACTCGATGCTGCAAAGAAGTCAGAAAAGCTAAAACTAAAACCTGAAAACTAAAACTCCTGGGTGGCACTGAACCCACACACATTTTTTTAATGGAGAGTATCACCGTGTCTCTGCTGAAATTTGAACCAGCCAAGAAGTCAGCACAAATCTTCACTTGCACAATAACCTTTGGGAGATGGAGTTATAAACAAAACCATGCTTGCAGGTATCCTCATGCAAAAGTGAGGTTTGCCATGGAACATCTTAATACACAGTCTTAATACACAGTCTTCAGCAGTAAAGAAATCCAAGTGGAAAATCTTAGTCTGCATACTCCTGATAAAAACAAAACAACAGCCAGAGGAGGCATTTATAAAAGACTAGTTATTATAACAATCTTCCTCTAATTTCCTTGCTGACTGAGTTGAGTAAAAACCCCATCTCTGGCAGTGGCTCTGACTGCTGTTCAGGGTGGTTTATGCTGCATTGGAAGGCTCAGTGCTTCCTGCAGCAGGGCCACAGAGGGAACAACCTGCAGGTCAAATTGAACTGTCACTAACTTCCTTCTTAAATGAGAGCTGAGAGCTGTAATCTGCAGCTCCTGATCACATTTTATCTTCTCCTGCCCTGCTGCTCGAGGGTCACCTGATAGGGCAGAGGGGCAGCAAACTGGGGACACCATTTCTGCTCCAGTGGCTGAGTCACAACTGCATCTCCAGAGTTTCAGAGGAAGACAAACCTGGATAATGCATAAAATCTGGAGTTCAGAGCAGCTGCAGGGAAATACTTTCCAAATTTAATCAATTTTCTGAAACAGAAGATTAGGTGATGCTTATCTACGTTTATAGAACTGCAATTTTGGTCTGTAGTAGCAAAAAGGATTTTTTTCAATCTTTGGCTCATTTTACCCAGAACAAAGCTGTTTTCCTTTCCCACTCTTTATAGTTTTAAATAGTCCAGGGTACTGGAAAACTAGATTTTTGTTTCTAAGTGCATATTGCAAATTTTCTCATATCTTTCTAAAGTCTCATATTTTGTTTTATTTTCTTTCTTGGCTGAACATCACCTATTCTGTGGTTTAAATATCAACTCTATTAGGAAAAAAAAAATACAGATGGTGCAAAACACAAAAACAGTGGATCTGATTTCCAGAGGGCTATAGTGGCATGGAAAGATCCTTGCTAAGCTTTGGGACAGCACAGCCCTCCTTGTGTTCCCTGGTGCTGGGAATGTGGCCTGGCAGTTAAATGGAGCAGATCACTTCCACTCTTCAGCACATCCTGAGTTGCCAAAATAGTCTGCCTTGGCAAGGTGAGACAGCCAGAGCAGTTTGAGAAGCAGCAGAGTGCTGCCCTGGTTTCTTCTTCCATCCCACAAAACCTTTGGAGAGTTCTTAATTGTCAGTGATCTTCACCGAGAAGGAAAAATCTTTACTTTTTTTGTTTTTGTGTAAAAAAATTAAAATATCATTCCAGAATAATCCCATTCTTAGGGCAGGCACTGGGTTGTGGCTCAAGTCTCGTGGCTCTTACCCAGATCAGAGACTTTAACCTTTATTTCTTGCAGCCTGGTTCAGCTCTATACCACAAGATCACTGCATGTGGGGTTTTTTGTCTTTTGTCTGAGAACTTTACTGGCTCCATATCTGTGTTTCCTGAAGTCCATCCTTCATTAGGTGCAAATTTTTGCTTTGAGAATTCTGTTTTAAACCTTTATAATCTGCTGCTTTAATCAACAGGAGCAGAACCGAGTTCTGAGACTGAAGTTCTCTGTGTTTCACCACAGTTCTTTAGCTCCACATCTTCACTGGGAGCAATGCCAAGTGTGAGCATCCAGGAAGAACTTGCAAGAGAGGGAATTGAGCAGTCTGCAGTAATATCAAGCAGGCAGCAAGGCTCAGCAGAGCAATAAACAGATTAAAAGAAAGACTCTTGTATGACTGAGCCCTGGTACTGAACACACAGTGTGGGATGCTGTGATGTGATAGTGTCTAGACAATGATATCCTACATAATTTTCTTTCTTCTCTAAAGTGAATACAGCCAGAAGATTTCCCAAAAGAAAATACACAAGGAGAATTTCAGATTGCAGGTTTACACCCTTACTAGTCAAAGAATGTCCAGGTGACTTTTGCTCAGAATCCCCACCCTGGTTTTACAATACTCATTTATCTGTGCACATGGTTCCCCTTTCTGCTTGTTCCAGGACTAAAGTTTTAGAAACAAAATCTTTGTAAGAGGTTTTGATTCAAGGTTGTGCATTTGTAATATGGTGCATTTATATGTCAGTAAATTATGTTTTAATGTACAATCAATGAGATTGTTCTTGTTCATCATTATTTATCATAATTAAACAAAGACGTTGAGTGATTATGAAGTATGCATAATGGACAGAAACACATTTAAAAAAACAAATAGGTTTGGAATAACATCTCTTTTGGTTCTGAACAGGCAAATAAAGACATGTCTTATACAGTTCTGCTTCATGGTTTTGGTATAACAAACTCTTGAACTGCAGGAATCAAAGTTTGGGGTAATTGTGATAAGCAGATGTCTCCTGTTAAGATGTCCAGGGAGTCACATTCTCTTGGATTATTTTTGTTTGGTTTAATGACAGAAATAAAGACTCTGTGAAGTTTCTGGTTTTTGGAAGCAGCTACAGTCAAGACAGAGGTACAGCCTTCAAAGTTTCTTTTTGTGAACCTCAGGAAAGCAACATTGCATCAGTTGGTTTGTGTGTTTAACTCCCTGATTTTGCCAGACCACGTTTTGCTGCTTTTAGCCCTGTGGGATCCCATCCAGTGCTTTTTCAGAGTTTAGACTACGATCACACAGGAGCAGTGTGACATAACAGAAAATTTCCTTGTATTTTACAATACATGTGTCTTTTCCTGCTGCAAACAAGGAGGCTGACAGATGACAAATTCTGGATGGCATTTGAACTAAACTTCCAGTAGACTGGCAGCATCTTTATGTTTATTTCTGGTGGAATGACCTTTCAGTGTGTAAAGGCTCTGGATGTTTCCTGATTAAGTGATGCTTCCACATGAGAAACTTTCAGCTCGGAGGAATTAGGTGGGAGCAGTTGATGAAGAGACCTTTTGCTTTCTCACAGCCTCCTGCTGAAATTTTAAGAAAAAGGGTGTTTCCCTGAAACATAAAGCTGCAATGAAATTTGCTTTTTCTTGTTTTATTTGGTTGCTGTCAGTTATTACAACCAGGTTTTAGAAGAGTTGATGGGCTTGATGAGCTATGTGAAAAAAGAGAAATTACTCTTCTGGTGTTGACCTACAGGTAAGATATATTCCTCTTACTAAAAGGTAACTGATATTAAAATAAAAGAGCATTTTGGCGCAGCAAACGGATCCTTCTTCATGTTTTCTCATTTTTAAAAGTTTTGACAATTTGAAAATGAATTTGACAATTCCTTTTCCATTTACTTATGAATTATTATTTAGTTTACTTTGCTGAGCTCCCATCCTGACCTAAGTCTGGTTTCCCACCAGTTTGCTGTGAGGGAAGAGCTTTGGCTATGTCTGTGTGTGTGTGTGTTTAGCAGTTGCAAAATTCAAATAGCTCAGACTATTAGCCCTGTCTCCCTTTTAAATGTCAACCTTCCAGCTAAGTCAGGTAAAACTAAATACATTCCATTTAGATGAAGCATTAGGTTGTGGAGGGAGAAGAAACATATAAAATAAATAACAAAAAAAAATCGAGGTCAGGAGTGGAAAGCATGTTTTCAGGACATGATCTAAGTTCAGGCTCCTTTCCTGGTTGTATTCTATAATTCTGTGCTACTTCCAGTTAGCTCACAAGAATCTGACCAGTCTGACTGAGGGCTGGGTAGCAATTGTGAGGAGACCTCCAAATTTTGCCCTGGGTATTTCTGTAACACATCTGAAAGTGTCCATTTGAAGAGTTATTTTAAGTCTCCCTGCGCCTGCTGTTCTTCAGAAGGATAATTTGATCCGTAAAGAAAGAAAAATCAAAGCAATTAGATTTAAAAGAGGCTGGATATCAAGACTAACCCTCTTGTTATTGAAGTAAAGATGATGGAGAGCAAGAAAAGATTGTATTTAAGTCTAAATTCTTTTTGCCTGCTTCCCATCAGGGCTCTGACCTCACTGTCCCACCCAGTGTGCTGCCTCCCAGTTAGACCTACAGCATCCTGAGGTAATGATTAAGAACTCAAACCTTTCTTGTGTCGAGATTTTCTTCATAAATCTGTAAAATGTGGGCCTTGAATTTTAGAGCTGAGGTGAAGACAAGTCAGCAAACCATCTCTGCAAGATTTCATCGCCAGGGCAGAGCTGCCAGATCTGGAATTAAGAATAAGGTATGCAAGGTCACAGTTTCCAGCAGATAAGCAGCTCTGACAAAGATATAAATCAAGAGGCAGGTCCAAAACCTTTCCTAGAGTCACTTCTCAGTGAAAACTGCAATGTTGTTGTAGCATCTGGGCAGCTCTCTGGGCTCAGCCCTCCAGCCAGGCTTTTACCCACCCAACAGAGCCCCTGGCCCAGCCATGGACAGCCAGTTTCTCCAGGAGGATGCTGTGGGAAATGGTGTGGAACTCTTTACTGAAGTCCAGATAGACACACCCACAGCCCTTCCTCATCCACCAGCTGGATTTATCTCTCATAGAAGGAGATCACGTTGGTCAAGCAGGTTTTGCCTTTTCCTAAACTCATGTTGGCTGGGTCTGATCCCCCCATCAACAAATCTCAATAAAGGTATTTTTAAATGGAAAAACACAGTTGCACAGTGTTTTACCAGAGAATTTCTCCTGGGATCAGTGCTCTCCAACACTCTGGATACTGCAAATCTTAAACCCAGTAGAAAAACTTCACTCTCAGTACACACTTGGAGACGATTCAGTCAGTGTCTAATTGCTTTATAAAGGGCTTCACTCCTTGGATGTTGCTGTAATTAAATCTACACCCACTTTTTGCAGGGACCTTGAATATCTCTGAAACTGAAACAAACCTGAGTTTATCATTTTTTTATTGCTGCATTAGACAAAACAACGCTGCCAGGGAGGTGGCAGTTCAGGCAGTGCTGGTCAGTACTGGGTGCCACGGCACCATCCTGTCTCACAGCACCTCGCCAGTCCTGCTCATCATTCCCTGCATCTGCAAGCACTGGAAAATGCCACAACACTCAGAGAATTCCTGGGATTTACTGCCTGTAGGCCAAACGTGTGAAATAAACAACAAAGTGCTAGATCCCTGCTAGGCACGCAGATTCCTTGCCTGCAGATCTCTGGCAATTCAAAATCCATGCTTAGAGGACCCCACTCATTCCTTATAAATTCAAAGTTCTGTGTTTTTAATAAATTTTTTAAAGTTATTTAAGCCACCTCTCTCTGCATCCATGTGCTAGAACAACTTCTCCCAGTAATATGTGCCTGACACCAGTCTTGCATGTTTAAGTTAAAGAGAGAAAAACACTACTGTGGGAGCAGCAGGCATGAAAATATCGAGTTTGATAACTATATACGCAGTTTTCTCTGTGACATTACTATTTTGGAAGAGGGAGAGTATTTAAGAGTACTTGAATATTCAATATGTGTACAAACCGAATTTCTTCCAGAGTGAGAGTGCCGTGATTCTTCTGCAGGAACCGCATGTGAGGATGCTCATCCTCTGCCCGTGCTAAGCTATCCTTACCCATTTCCTAACCATATCCTTATCCTTAGGAATTTCACTGACAATTCCTAACCTGGCTTCCCTTGGTGAGCCCCCTCAGCACCGCACATCTTTGCAATGTTTTACAATCCTTGCAGGGAGCTCAGGCGGTGCCTGTGCGCAGCCAGGCTGAGGCGGTACACACATGTATGTGCGTGGCACATGAAACCTGGATATATTCTTGGGAATCACGGGACCGGAGCGCTTTGGACCATCTAATCCCAACCTCCTGCCACCGACACTTTCCGCTAGGCCGGCTTGCTCCGAGCCCCACCCAGCCCGGCCGTCCTTTTCCAGAGGCTGTCGCCGGCCGCGGTGACACATCCCAGCGCAGCCCCGCCGCTCCCGCCCGCCACCGGCCGTGTGCATGGCCGGCAGGAGCCTCGGGGCGCGGCCCATCGCGGCCTTTGTCCTCCCGCACGCGGTGACACCGGACAATCCGGAGCTGGGGCGGTGATTAGAGCCGGGATCGGGATCGGGACCGGGACCGGGACGAAGCGAATCTTCCCGGGCTGCCGGCGGCCAATCGCGGCCGCCCGGGCGCGCCCCCGCGGCGCCGCCGCCGCTGGGCATGACGGGAGCTGTAGTTCTCGCTCTAGGACTCTGTCATGCTGCGCGCGGCCGCGCGAACTACAACTCCCGGCATCCCGCGGGGCCGCGCCGCGCCGCGCCCGGCCGTGCCTACGATCCCCATCGCGCCCCGCGGGGCCTGGAAGGAGAAGCGGCTCCGGGAGCGCGCGGGGCGGCGCCTGCGCAGAGCGCGGCTTCCTGAGCGTCTGGTGGCGGCCGCCATTTTGTGGTGCCGCTTCCCTCTCCCGCTCGGGCTCTGCGGCCGCGGGACCTGGCGCGGGGGCGACGCGGAGCGGGG
>VZRO01006867.1:846097-874472 GCA_013397915.1 Daphoenositta chrysoptera | reverse complement strand
GGTCCGGGCAGGGGCAGCGGCAGCGCGGCGGGAGGGGAGCGGCGGCCCGCGGGGAGATCGCGCTGCGCCGATCCGGGCAAAACGCGGGGGAGGCGGCGCTGGAGCCGGGGTGTAACGCGGTCCGTCCCCGGAGCCTCTGGGGTCCGTCCCCGGAGGTCTGGGGGTGCAGGCGGGGGTCCCGAGCCTTCCCCGGGGGGCACCGGCCGCCCCCGGGCCCCTCCTGCTCGGCGGTCCCGGCGCTGGGAAAGGTCTTTGTGCTCTCCCGGCGCTGGCTGGGATGGGGAGCGCCGGGAGAGCGGGAGGGATCGCTTTTCCCTCCAGCGTGTCACGGTGTGGTTCAATAACAGGGTATCGGGCCCAGCAGAAAGAAATAACTGTGTGTTGGCCGTGTCTTCCCGGGCTGTTTAGTCACTTGGTGGCTGTCATCCCTTTTCTCTTTAAAAATACAGATTTGAGCGTTTTTTGGGTTGCTGTAGGGTTCTTTTCGGCTTTGCAGATATGGTTTTGATGAATTTTCTTTGTCCTGTTGGATTAAACGGGGGAGGCTCGCACTTGTGGTTGGGCATTTGAGAGCAGGGATTTTGTGCTGCTGCCGATTTTAACCAGTTCCCAAATTTCCAGTTCAGCTGCCAGAGGGTGTTTCGGGCTCTGTGAGCGGGGCAGCGTTCGGGCTGTCCCTGGGAGAAAGGCGGTCTCAAGCTCGGGCTGCCCAGATGACAAACACAGCTCAGGACAGTGCAAAGGAAATCTTTGTCTATTTAGCTTTTGGGACAGTAGCCTTCAGAAAAGCTCTCCAAGATAGTCTGGACTGAAAGCCACTCTAAAGAAACCACTGAAACAGAGTAAAATGTCTCATATTTTTGTTCTCACTACCAAAATGATGACTTGGCATTTAAGGCTTCTCAAGGCAATTTGTGATTTTTCTCCTATGTCTGCAAAAGTTCTTTTAACTTGTTTATAGTGTAGTATAAGTACTTAGTCCTCACTCCCTGAGATGTGTAGTTTAAATAAGCATATCTGAAATGTTTTTTGTGTTGATTACCCAAATGATCTGAGTTT
This sequence comes from Daphoenositta chrysoptera, assembly GCA_013397915.1. Taxonomy (NCBI): domain Eukaryota; kingdom Metazoa; phylum Chordata; class Aves; order Passeriformes; genus Daphoenositta; species Daphoenositta chrysoptera. The sequence goes on along the minus strand of VZRO01006867.1, from coordinate 873,413 downwards.
TCTTGGCCCTAAGAGTGGACCTAGGTTTGAATGTTGTTTTAGAATAGGAGGAGGGGAAAGGGCAGAGTCATACTGTTTTATTCAGTTTTCTTTTCAAGGTTCCTTTCTTCATGATTGGCTCTTTTTCTTTCTTTTAAATAACTGCTATATTTGCACTGAGTTTTAAAATGCTCTATTAATGCTAACAAGTTTCAGTACCACATTGGCCATGGGTCCATCCATCAAGGACCTGACTTAGCCCTCTTAGTCACTAACAAGAAAAAAATAAATTCCTACTAAGATGTCTGAAATAGCATCTCTGCAGCTGCCCCAAATGGTTTATTACACACGTGTGTCTGTTTCATTTGTTAAACTAATAAACAGTATGTACATTAATTTCCCAGTAGTTCTGTAGTAACCACAATCACAAAGGGTTACTTTCCTGCAATTATTTGAAGGCTTTTTGCATGGAAGACAGAAATTTCGCTGGAGCATTTTTTACATTTTGCCTTCTTGTCCCTACTTTTTATCTGAAATGTCTTTAAATTTAGAATTGCAAGTCGTAAAGATTATTATCCTAAGTAATGCTTTTCATATAGAGCAGTTGTGATCTCATAAATAAACTCACTGTCCCCCAAGAACAACAAATAAAAATATTGTTGGTTGAACTTCTAAGTTTTCATTGTTAGGTTTATTTGGGGAGGGGGAGGGGGGAGAAAGTGAAGAACAAATTGTTTCAGTAGCTGTTTGACCATTTGCAAAAGCACTTGATTGATAGTTTAGGCAGTACTTTATGAATGTCTTAGTTTTTCACTCCTGAAGGAATAAACGAAATCCAAAATCTATAAATTAGGAAGAGATTTTCTTTTTTAACAAATGCAAGCCAGTTTTTTTTTTTTTTACTTACAAAAAGCAAAACCTACCTAATCACTGTTCACCCAATGTTTATGCCCATCTTAAATAGCTCAGGAATAAGGATTGTTTCAATTTGCAGTACTTACAGGGCTGTTATGTTGTTTCCAGTCTAAGAATTCAGAGTATTTTCTGAGGCTTAATATAGAAACTGACATCATTTGCATTTTTATTTCTTATATTTCTTAACTTTATAGAAATGTGAAGAATAACCTTCCATACTTTCTGCCAAAAAACTTTTTAGGAAGGGGGTCCTTTTTGCATAATTTGTCACGTGTAATTTTTTAGCTGGTCCTAAAATGAGCTGTGAGCTTCTGATTTGTTTTTTTTTTGTTCTGTTTTGTTTTAATAGAACACTTGAAAGCTCTGTTTTCTGTGAGTACTGTTAGATTTCACAGCCCGTATCAAAGTCCTGCTTCTACTTTAAAGTGAAAACTAAGCTATCAGAAACCTGATGTGTTGCTAATGTTATCAACTCTCGCAGACAACCAGAAGAGTTCCAAAGTTGTATTTTCTTGTTAATGCTGTTAGAAATACCCTGTGTGGTCTGTAGGTATTTAGTGACTGCTCTGAAGTCACTGCATACCTACAGTTGTTATCTCATCAGCCATGCCATGCTGTATTCCCAGCCTGGAATGTGGATAAGGTGCAGGAGTAAGGCTTCACCCGGATTCACTTCTCTTGAACTTCCTTCCAGTTCAGCTCTTGCACAGGAATGTTGTCTCCTAGAGGAGGCTACAGAGTGGATTTTTCTTGGTATCATTTTATTTCCATTAGCTCACAAGCACTAGGCAGAGTTGTTAGAATTTCCATGGGCTCTTGAGCACATCAGTTACCTTATTGCTTAGCATATTTCTTCTTTTAAATATGGAGACTGCCATTTCTTGCATGTTGCCTGTGTGAGAGAGAAATCAGATTTACTATCTTTCCTCAAAAAAGGATGGAAGGGAGTTTTGTGGACCTAAAAGTAGTGGCTGTAAATGTCCCTTTCTTACCTCCCTGTTTAGGATACAATGCAAATTTGTTTACCTTCAAAGAGAGAATTTTTCTGCTCAAGCCAAAGAGTTTATTTCTAAAACTCATTATGGACTGATACATGCCTTTGGTGTTCTTTAGATAGTTCTACAAGATGTCTGAATTTCAAGTAGTTTGTTATTCTTTGTGTTGTCAGCAGCATTCAGAAGTGGAATAGATCAGAATTTATGTCAGGACATCTATCTCTCTGTAGGTTGTTGGGGATTTTTGTAGCTGCTTATTAATTGGTATTTAAGTGCTTCAGGCTTGCAGAAGGGAGCAAACACTGTTACCTGTATGCAAAAAGCCACAGCTTTTGCTGCCCTGTCACATCATCCAAGGATGACCACCTATAAAAGTTTAGTAAGTGCTTCTGCCCTGCTGGGTTTTATAATTTTTTAAAAGTTTGCATAATATATCCTGTAGATTATATCAGTCCAAAAAGACTGAAGTACCATACCATAGCATTTTAGGAGTCTTATGGTTTCTTGGGGTGTGGTTCTGATAATTCTGATTTCATGAAGTGAATAGAAGATGCTGTAATGTTACATCATGTGTAAATTGAGCTAGAAAGGGGAAAGCTGACCATAGGTTGGCCATGTGTAGTGGGTGATTAGCATCTTCTGAGCCTAGTTTTGTGTTTCCAGAAAGGTAGGGTGTCTGTCTGTTCCTAATGTGGTGAATATATTTATTTCTTTAGTTCTGTAGTATTCAAACATTCACACCGAAGATGTTTGCTTGTATGTTTTTGTTAAAGTCATCTCTAACTGTAGTGAAGGAGGTGATGTTGCTGCAGTCTGCTTAAAGACATGAAAGTAACCATCAAGTCTTACTTTTTAGCATATTGTTTCAAATTTGTAGAGGTTTGTATTCCCAGGTTTTACATGCAGTTTGAGAGATTTGGGTCTCTCTGGTTGTTGTCCTTGCTGCATGAACCTTTATTGTGCAGTGTTCTCAGTGTGTGTGATACTGAGGATATACAGAGTTTTAGGTACTTGGGAAAGGTGGCAATGCCTCTGACTAGTGGCAATGTTATGCACCAAGGCAGTATTTATCATATACACTTAGGGACTTAATGGACCAGTAGGATTTCACATCCTATCTGAATCTAGCAGTCAAGGTGGTGCTGATATTTATGAAAAAGCAGCTTGTGTCGTAGCTAAGGTTTATGATACAACATTCTCACAACTGTCTTGCTGAAGGCGTGGTGGTGTCAAAAAAACCCTTAGTGTATCTTACATCTTCTAGCAGTTAGTGTAACTTTTCTTACCTTAGTTGAATAGATTGCTGAGGAATGGCTTTCCCTGGCCTTTATATTTTTAAAATTTTTGTCAGACCAAGAGGAATTCTCCAGATTGATTTTTAGACTTCTTATGTTTCCCAAATACGTGTTAATATTATGCAGAAGAGGATGATATTTGGGTTTTTGTTAGTGTTAATTGTACTCCTTACTGTATCTGATTTGCAGTAGAAATAATGGTAATAAGACTTCACTGTATTTAATTTCATGTTGGTGCTACAGCAGTGTGCTATAAAGGCTCAGTATTGATGAATACTGTTCTGCAGCTTACAGAGGAAACCAGTACTAGCAATAAGCTCACAGCACCACTGACCCTTCATGTTGGAATTCCTACTGGGATACATATTTTCCAGCTGATTTTAGTAGTATCTGCACAGGTTAAAATTTCCACTAAAAGCTATTAGTGATTTACAATTTTATCTTGGTGAATGATTAACAAAAATTTAGTTAATATTTCAGAAAGAAGGTATGGATAAATGTTTAACTACAAAGTTTTCAGGATAGAACTGAAAAGTCAGTGAGATGGACAATTTGTCCTGTAAGGGGTCTTAGAGCTGTGCAGTTTTTAACTTCTCTACTGAAAAGCTTCCTAACAATACAGGCTTCTGTTAATGACTTGTGTTAATTCATAGGTATTTAATAAGAAAGTCATGAGTACATGAAGGAGTTTAGTGGACATTCTATATTCAGGTGGTGTGGTACTTCAGAAACTCCCTCTGGATCTTGGAGCACTGAAGTCCTGGCTGAGAAGGTGCAGAGCTGTCCCGTAGTTGCTGAAAGAAGAACGACATAAACAAACACCTGTTGATAACGTTGTGTGGTGTTCTGGTGAAAACAAACAGTGTCCATTTAAATTTTGCTGATCCAGATGAAAGTCCAGGTGTCAAACAGAACTTGCTTTTCAAAAATTTTCAAGGGTTGCCTCTTAGAGCAATTTCAGGGCACACCTCTAGTTAACTCAAAATTAGTTTTTCTGTGAGTAATAAGAAACGCTTGTTCACATTTATGTTCACTGTATTAACAGCTCAGGCTGACTTTAGTTTGCAGTTTTATGACATTCTGTAACTGACCAGAGTAAAATGTATATTTTTTCAACTTCTAAATCACAGAAAGTTCTCATCTTATTGGTTGCACTTGAATTCTTTATTCCTTGACAGGCTTATTTGTAAAGATGATGAATGTCCCTCTGCTGATGGCTTTTGACATCTGTTACTGTGACAAGCCTTTCTCTTAACTGATCACTTTGTTTACAATTTGATTGCAAATTAGTCACGTTGTTAAAAAGAATTTAGTTTTGCATTCATGACTTTCTCAGCCATTATTGTGACCTGGTAAATCTAGGATTCTTATCTAACCCTGCAAAGTATTTCAAAACTTGGAATTATTTCTCAAGATTTACAGACTAACAAAAATCAAGAAGTCTGGGTGATATTAAAATACCACTGCCAGGATTTTGGGGGTATTACAAAGGTGGGAGCTGTTGAGATAGATGCTGTACAGTGCATTCCTATGGCATAATGCTGCATAAATTGCCTTGTCTGTTGGTGAGTGGGCTGGCTTTCCAAATGTTCAGGAAAACAGAAAAGTTGAGTTGGTTGCTTGCAAGGCAGCACAATTTGTCCGAGAGCTGCTCCTGAGCTCTTGGGAGTTAGATGTGTGTTTGTACCCAAATTCAGAAGTACTCTTGATGAGATACTCAGTGGGAAGTGAAACTTAAAATATCTTTGCCCAGTTGGTTGCTTGTTCTACACAACATTCTTGAGCAATGTTCTTCGTGCTTTTGACATCTCTGTGCCAAGGAAGTGATTGGCACTAGGTGTTGGTGTCCAGTGTTACGTCTGAATCAAGCTTCACTTCTCAGTTCTGTGGCCAACGTTATAATTTAGAAACTGTATGCATGCTGCATTAAAACTATGAAATAATTTGTAAATATTGTCTGTAAGATACCTGAGATTTTTAAAGGGAGATTCTTCATAGTCATTTAAGTTTTTAAAACCATAATTGCATTTTAAAAGACGATGATTTCCAGTTTAAAATCTTGGTTTTTTGTTTCCTTGTGTAGCTATGTAGGAAACCTCTCCAGAGATGTGACTGAGGTTCTCATACTTCAGTTATTCAGCCAGATTGGACCATGCAAAAGCTGTAAAATGATAACAGAGGTAAGGCCTTCCACATCCGGGGGGGTAGCAAATGTAATGTAACTTTACCCTAAGTTGTTCAAAATAAATGGAGTTAAGGGCTTCTTTTGACATTACTGGTAGAGGGTTTCCTTGGGTTGGTTGTGTTTGGCTGTGATTGTGTTTTGTGTGATTTTGTGTGTGCAGTACTTTTGCCTGTAGCCCTGGCATACCTTTTATCAGCTGACCATGAGATTCCACTTTATTTAAAAGATTGTTACCCCTCTTTTCAGAATCACATTGTTCTGATGATCAGAAACCTTATTATTTCAAGTGTTATTCATGGCTATTTTGTGCATTTGTCACTTTATTTGAACGTGAGCCTCAGTAATTCTTTTCCCTCTTGAATAAATGGTTCTTTGCTATGGATGAAAAATGAAAAATCCTTCAAAATAAGTTCAGCTCTTCCTTGGCCTTTTCTGCCCCAGTTCAAATAGCTCTTGTCTGCACCAGGACAAACAACTCTTGTCTGCACCTGCCTGTTCTTAAGTTGATTTTTTCTTGAAACAAAGTGACAAATTTCCATAGTGTTCCAGATAAGGTCTTTTGCACAGTGTTGGTAAGTATTAATGCTTTCTTGTCTCTTTTGTAAATACTCTGCTACCTTTAGGGTTGGTAGCCATTTCTGTGAGCTTGTTGACCCATCCTACAAAACTTCTCTCTCCCTGATATTTTTCCTTCCTTCTGCTTTTATAACTGGTAAGCTTTGAGCAGGCAGGGATTAATCAGAGCTTCTGCCAGGTTTAAGCTTTGGTCCTTCATCTCTGGTTTCTGTATGCTCTTTGTACTTTTTATTACATCTTATGCTTCGTACTAATTTGTAATTACAGATTTCCTGAGGACAGTTAGATTAGTTTTTTGTCAAGATTGTTAATGAAAGTATTAAAAGGCAAATCTTGTGACCAGACTTCTTTAGGAATGCTACTAGAAACTCCCCTGTGGGCTTCTTTTCCTTTCCATGTGTCACACAGTTTGTGTGTGTCTTTGTTTTTAGCTTATCATCAACTTGCTGCTTATTTAATCACTCTCATCCTTTTCTGGACTAACAATTTCCCATGTGACACTTTTCTCTGCTGCATTTGCTTTAAGTTTATTGGAGGAAAATAACAGAAGGCTGGCAGATCACAGTTGTTAGTTTTTCTCTGAAAAAACAGTTTTGATTGTCATGTGCTCTACAGACATAAGGTGCTGCTGCTCCCACCTTTGGCTGGTTGAGAAATGTTAGCATCAGATTGGTTTCTTGAGGATCAGATGAGAAATTCCAACACTCATTTTACCTTGGTTGAGGCTGTTTGGTTTTAAGATCTTCCCGTAAGTGAGACATCTTTATGAAACAAGTAGATAAACAAAACCTGCTGGCAGCTGCATTCAGTCACAGAGGTGAATGCACTGGGCTGACCTCAGCACCTGCCACCAAGCAGTCACAGCAAATGCAGGTTGGATTCCAGACTGGGACTGGCCTGCAGCTGTCACAGGACCTGTCCATCCTTCCACAGTGTGTGGGAAACCTTTCCTAGGAACTGAGTCATGGTTAGGTGGTTCTTACCATTGTTAGTACCACCATCACCTTTTAAAAACTTGTGATTTTTCCATTTTAGCCAGGTGTATCAAGCCATTCTTTTTCTTTTGTAGAGCATGTGACATGAACACGTCAAGTATTGAAAGATTTGAAATGTTTCTTTTGGGGGTATATAATACTCAGGGTGGTGGGACAGATTTGTAGGTAGTTTGAACACCTAAAGATCTGAGTGTCTGCAAAAGAGATTCTTCTCATGTTCAGACAAGTTCTCAGTGCTAAAGAAGACCTCCCTACAATCTAAAAGTAAGGCTGCACTTCAGTTGAAGCATAAACTGCACTAAGTTTCCTAAAGAAACCTTAAATGGGTTTCCCAAAGTAGTGTGGGAGGAGGAGTGAATTAAGGCTTTCTCTTTTGGGGCATCTGAGGTGAGTCTGCTTGTAGAGAACTTCGTGACTGAAACTTTTTTTATGATCTCAGGTACATTTTCTCTCATCTCTTCATTGTGCATCAGTTAGAGGCCCCAAGTACTGACAGTGTTCAGGAGGATGACTTCAGACTCCATGATCATTGTAGGTGTATAAAGGCCTTGTGATCTGTTCAACTGTTGCATCCTAACAGCTTCAGAGGTAGCCAGAACTATGTTTGAAGCTGTACAATCCAGTTTTAGGGGGAAGGATTAGAATTGTTCATCAGTGTAAGTATTGTATGAGTTGTCAGAAATTAAGTAGGAATGCTGGTAAAGGCTTTTCTTGTGTTAGTTACAGCTGTGTTTTACCTGGCACTGGGGGAGGTTGATAGGTGAGACTGCTGATGCCAGAACAGTTTCTCTCTGCTAGACCCTTCCCTGTCCATGTGAGAAATAATTTGTTTAGTGTAATATTAGAGTTTATCATCTTCTGGTCCATGCATGTGCAGAGTAGTTAATGGAAATGTTTTGGTTAGAGTTTTTGTACTCATTACATCTTGGAGGTAGATCAAATCCAGTGTTCAAGCTGACATTCTAGACATCCTTTCCACTTGATCAGCTTTTCAGAAAACTCTTCTGTTCTTTGCACTTTATACTCTGGTACATTTATTACTTCAGTGACCTCTGTCAGTGAGTATTTTTAAAGGTGATTTGATAGGCCATCCTACAAAAACAGGTTGTACTCAAGGTTTAACAGAGTTAACAGTCAATTGATTAATATCCTTTTCCCTCAGTCAAACTATTTTGAGTTCTTTTAAAAGGTTATTTTGCAGTTGTTGGTTATGGCATTTTTCACTTGAGACTGAGACTATGCAGCTTCCAGGTTGCTGCCTGCTAGTGGTTTTCAGTCAAATAAAAGGAAAGACTTCTTAAGTAGGGCAAGAGAAAATTGGTGAAAATGTATCTGGGGAATAAACCTTTCTAGCGTTGAGTATATGCATGAGGCAGTTTTGTTCTTCTCTCCATTCTTCCCCTTTTTTCCCCCCCTTTCCATCCAGTCTGCAGATCACTTTTCTTAAAAGTTATTTTTAGTTCAATAAACTTCAGTCCTCATTCAAAGCAAACTGTCCTTCAGAAATTGCTAGACCTTTAATAAAAAGTCCATCTTAATAATTCTTGCATTTAAGTGTAATGTCAAAGGCTATTTCATAAATCTGCTGCAAATCATTCTGAAAGTTTCTAGCTATAAGTAATATATTTTCCTGGATTTTCTTCTCAGCAACCCGATAGCAGAAGGGTCAACTCTTCTGTTGGATTTTCTGTTTTGCAGCATACAAGCAATGACCCTTATTGCTTTGTGGAATTTTATGAACACAGAGATGCAGCTGCTGCATTAGCTGCTATGAATGGGAGAAAAATTTTGGGGAAGGTAAGTTGCTCACATGGTAATCTTAGATTTAAAGAATATAGATTTGCCTGAAAATATTAATAAAACTGTTGAAAATGTTTTAACAAGATTAAAAATATTGGTAGAATAATCTTTTTAAAATACTGATACAAAAAAAGTAAGTATTGTTTAGGAAATGTATTATTTGTGATGTTTTAGTTTTGATGGTGTTTTGTATTGAATGATGATTTGTAAATGTTGACAGTTTTAACCCACCCTTGAATGAACTTATAAAATGTAAGAATTTTATGAATTTTTACTAAATCTTATACTTATTTTCAGGAGGTCAAAGTAAACTGGGCAACAACACCAAGTAGCCAGAAAAAAGATACATCCAGTAAGTAATGTAATGCCACAGTATCACTTGTACACAAATACTTCACAGAATGGTAATAATTTATCATAAATGCATTTAAACATAACTTCTCTCCTTCCCATCTAATGTTTAATAGAATTTTGCAAACTAATTATTTTGTTTCTGCTTTACAACTGGGGAAACTGGAGTGGACAGATTAAATTGCTGCTGCTCTTCACATGGAATCCTGAGCGTTCCTGGTTCCCAGTGCTGTGTGCAGAGCATCACTTTCTCAGGAGTTGAAACTTTAGATAGCAGTTAAATATTTGATTAGTAAATTATTTATTTGCAGATCACTTCCATGTGTTCGTTGGGGATTTAAGTCCAGAAATAACAACAGAAGACATCAAGTCAGCATTTGCTCCTTTTGGTAAAATATCGTAAGTATCATCATAAACATTTCCATTATCAGTTAGAAAATATGATAGTGAAAATGTGTTTTTAAGTTGAGATGTTGTTTCTTATCTATTGAGAGAATTTTTCTGCTGTTCATTTCCTTGTGGTGGGTGGGTGGGTAGTAAAGAGGGGTTGTATCTCAGTGTGTCTCATGATGTAAATACAGAAATGTAATTGTGCTTTGGTTTGCTGAAAGCAATGTGCTTTTAACCTAATTTATATGCTAATGTCCTTCAACTTTTTATTAAAATTTAATTACTGCTCTAAGTGTGACTTTTTGGTGTTGAGAATGTGTACAGAGTAGTGACTTGACAATTGGTATATGTTTTATCCTGGGTGTGTTTTATGTGCATTTTTGCTGCATTTCTTAGGTAGTATGGAAAACTGGGAAAATTGGAATATAATTCTATAACACAGCTAGTTAATAACTTGGGAATGTTTTGAAAAAATCTGATACTGATAAGAATGAAATCTGGTTTTTTGGGTGTTAATGGGATGAATTACAATTATAATATCTTATATGAAAGAATGGTGGCTTTACAATATGTGCACATTTCTGCCAGTTAAGAGAATGTTTCTTTAAACTTCTCTTGGACAATTCAGGTGATACTAAATGACCTGGTGTTCTAATTGAACATACTTAACATTACAAAATCCTTGAGAGTGCTAAAGTATATATGTCCTAAAGAGTACTGCTACAAAAAAAGTCTGTTAATCTTCTATCAGTTTATCTTTATAAAAATCAAAGTTGCACATGAACGTTTTTGTACTACTTTACAGGAATATATTTCTAAGAACAAAATTCTTATTTTTCTCTTGTTCTGTACGCATATTTTTAAATGAATCATAAATCTTATTTCTTACCTCTGCTGTTTTGTTTACTTTGCTTTTTGTCTCTTAATGTGGTAAGTAGTACTGTTTTAACAATCAATTTAAAAAGAATAATTCAGGTTTCTGTTTCTCAATCTATATTTATACCTGAGACCTGCAGTTTTTCTAAAGTCCAAGTCACAATTAAAAGTAATAGCATTCTGGTTATTTTGCAGAATTGCTCATAAGAATGGACAGGATCTTGAAGGCTAACTGCAAGGAACTGTGCACACTGGAACTCAGTTGTAGATTTTTTCTCATTTCTATTTATTCTTATTATACATTATTTATATATACATATTTTAGTATTTACATTTTAACATTCTATATTCAGTGCAGTTCTATATTTCCAATCATTTTAACTTACTCACTAAAATTTCTGTGTAAATTTGTTGTTTTCGTACTGGTGTGCTTAGCATTGTTGTTAGTTTTATTCTCCTTTCTTAAATTTCTGAAAATGTCAATTTTTCAAAATTTACAGCTACCCAAACTCCAAAATGATGGTAGAGAATTGACCAAGAAAAATAAAGAAATCTGTTAACAGGCCATGTATGCCTTTTAATTCCTATTTTTTCCTCTTTTTCGATTTTTTTAATATTTCATATATTTTGTATCACTAGGCAGAAGACATTTAACTATTTAGAAAATGCATGGTAAATTAGATAGAATTGTTACAGTAATTTATAGAACAGTAAACCTTAGAGGACCCTAGCCAATAGAATATTAGAAAAGGAAACTTTGTTTCTCTTATACTTCAAATTTGAACATTCTAGTTATAGCCAGTATAGGTTATGTGCATAGGTTGCATGTTTATTACATGTTATTTTTTTTGTCCTACTGCTTTTTTCTAACAGGTAAAGAAGCAATAGGGAGAGTTCAGGAATGACTGTAGTTTTAGGGCTAACTGAATTTATAAGAAAAAATTATGCTCACAATACAGTGTGTGTGGTTCCTTTTAGTTTTTATTTTGCAGGTTATCAATACTACCCTCATATAGCTGTGCTTCTTTTCACAGGGATGCACGGGTAGTTAAAGATATGGCAACTGGAAAGTCAAAAGGCTATGGTTTTGTATCTTTTTATAACAAACTGGTGAGTAATCACAATGCAGGTTTAAAATAGTTCCTACTTTCCATTTTTAGTTTTGCCTGTTTATGTATTCCCTGTTTATTAGACTTTACCCAGGGAAACAAATTTATATGTACAGGAGCTGTATGTATGTTTAGGACAACGTTGGGAAACTGTCAATCATTTCCCTTAAATATTTTGCATAGGAAAAACACACAGTTTCAGGATTTTAGGCATATAAAGCCTGTTGGTGTGGTCAGAAGTCCTACATGTCAGATCTCTTCTGATCTTCTGTTACTTGGAGCTGTCATAATCAGAGAAAAAGTTTTAATTTCTTCAGATTTGCCAATGCCATAAGATGCTGCAATTGATTGCCTTCATGTAGTGTATTTTTCCAGTTACACTTTGTTTGTTCTGTGTTACAGCTGAAATAGGCAAGGAATAGCTGTTATTTCCTTGTGCCCCTTTTCCCTTATCATACAGTTGTGTTTGGTTTCTGTGAGCAGAGGAGAACTGTAACAGTCGTGGAATTAAAGTTACTGGATTCTTTTCAGACTGAGCCATAAAACCTCCAATTTGAAATTTGTCTTCATTGTACAAAATCAATGGATGAATTCTAAACATAGTACTAAAAAGTACTCTAAATTTTATGTCCTGATTGCTGTTCATTTCCACAGCAGCTGCACCTGTAGGGTTATGGCATGACTGTTCTGAGCTGGCACTTTAGGCCTGTTTTTCAGAATATATCATTCTGCTAGATTTGGGGAAGTGGGCTGTGCTCCCAGACTTCAGGTACTCAGCCTGAGCTCTTAATGCATACCACAGTTAAGAGAAAATTGAACTCCTGCATTGGACTGGATCAATTATGGCTTGGAGTCTGTTCCACTTTTGTCATAGCTATGATCCTCAAGCAGGATAGCAGCAAGATTCATCAGAGTGTTTCCTTTCCTGTTCAGTTCCTTATGTATTCACCGTGTTTTGGGGGCCAAGGGTGCTTGAATAAATTGGGGTATTGTCTGGTATTTTGGTTTTGTATTTTAGTTTGGGTTTTTCTTTTCTTATTGGTCATCTTTTGTGATTTTATTTTTGTATATATGTGTTTTCAAAATGAGTACTCCATGTAGTTAAAACATAGAAAGATCAAGGTCCTGAGTTTGAGAAGAGAATTCCAGCTGGGAGCAGCTCACCTTTAACTTGTCCACATTTTCTTTGTCCCATTGTGCTTGGCAGTTTTTTTCCTTAAGCTTTGTGCCCTTGGTAAAGCATTTCAAACACGTGCTTAACTATTTGCTCTGCCTGTCTTCTTCCAAAGCAGTTGGGAGATAAATTGCTCCTTGCAGCTGTTAGCAAACTTACCCTTGCTTACCAGATGTTTCTGCTTACTCTGTGAACTCAAAAGATTGTCTTCAGTTTCATGTTCAAGATAAAAAGTTACTCTGCGTGGGCCATGGACTCTCGTGTGTTCATACAATGACTATACATGTAGGGAGCTTAGAAAGCATCTGTTGCAGGTCTCCAGGGAGCAGAAGAAACATTTAATGATAGTTGCTTTATTTCAGTAATTGGTCCTGGCATCTGTATGATCTTCCTGCTTTTTTGGGCAGCTTTTGAACATTCTAATGCAGATGCTTGTATAGTATATGTATATATGGTATAAATATATGTGTGTGTACATGTGTGCATATGGCATATACACAGGTAGTATATGAATGATTGCAGGTGGCTTCTAGCCTGTGTAGAAAATGGGTGAGAGGATTTACCAAATGACTTCTGAGGGCCTTCTCTGTAACCAGTTGCCTTCATGTTAATTAACGTTTGTCTGCTTGCTGTGATTGTTCAGAATTTCATACTCTTCTTAGTACTGTTACTGGTTTTGTCAATAGAATTAACTGATAACCAGCTCTTAGAAGTAGACTTGTACATGCTTCTTGTTTGGAAGTGCTACAGTCTCTGTTTGAATCTCTTCAGGATGCAGAAAATGCTATTGTACACATGGGAGGCCAGTGGTTGGGAGGCCGCCAGATCAGAACTAACTGGGCCACAAGGAAACCACCAGCCCCTAAAAGTACACAAGAAAGTAAGAGCTTCATGTCCTGCTGTGTTGTATTTGCTGTCTTGTCACTGTTCAATGGGGGGAGAAAACATAAGCCTAAATCATGTCACTTAAATTACATATTAGCTTGCCTTCCAGATACTAAAGAATACTCTTTTTGGTATGTTGTATCAACATAGTGGTGGCACTACTGGTCTTTTATAAAATATTGAATGTGTTTGTTGAATGTGAAATTCATGCTTGTGTACGAGGTAAGTGTCTGGGTTACTGTCAGCCCACTGCTGAAAACCAGCCTTCTCTCTTTATAGATAATACAAAACAGTTGAGATTTGAAGATGTAGTAAATCAGTCAAGTCCAAAAAATTGTACTGTGTACTGTGGAGGAATTGCCTCGGGGCTAACAGGTATGAAGTGTTCTATTATTTTTTATTATTGAAACCTTTTGGACACCAGGATGATTATTAATTCAAAAACATCTTGTGTTGTAGATCAGCTTATGAGACAGACTTTTTCACCGTTTGGACAGATTATGGAAATAAGGGTGTTTCCAGAAAAAGGTTACTCATTTGTCAGGTATGGACAGAGAAGGCAAAACCTCTGGGGCTGTGCATGTAGTAATGCTTCATCTCTGTGTAATTTCACTTGATTGAACTTGTCCTGATACAATAAAAGCAGTCACCATATATTCATAGAATAATTTGGAACTTGTAGAAAGGGCCACCAACATTTTTACCTCAGAAGATGAATGTTTGTGAAAGCAGATGTTTTTCTCTGGATTTCCTGTATGTATGGAGTCACTGGTTTTTAGGTAATCAGGAGGAAGTACTGTAAAGCATAACATTAATTTGTTTTTACATTCTTTAGGTTTTCAACCCATGAAAGTGCAGCACATGCTATTGTTTCAGTTAATGGAACCACAATTGAAGGACATGTTGTTAAATGTTATTGGGGTAAAGAATCCCCTGATATGACTAAAAACTTCCAACAGGTAACTGTACTTAACCTTTTCTTTGTATTACAAAAGCAATTGTGTTTATACCTGTAATGACATCCCAGTTATAATGGCTAAATTTTGTGGTGGAGTTCTTATGAAATTCCATGTTCTGTCTCAGTTATGTTCCAGTTCATCAAATTGGGCTAGTGATTTTGATGGAATATCTGTTACTGTCTTCTGGATATGATCCAAGATAGGGAGAAACTTTGAGGTAATTCTAATTCTTGCTGTTTTGCTAACTGCAGATTAGGTGGCTGTCCAACCAAATAGTCTTTGGGGTTTCAAGCACACACAAATATATTTTTCAGTACAAGGATCTAATTAAGTCAGAGTGACATCTTATTTTTCAGATCTCATTATTGCTTGTTTTAGCTCTCTGATTGATATAGCCAAAACTTTGCCTTCAGCACCACAAATGCAACATAAACCATCTCTAGAACCTGAAGTACAATGGATTATTCTTTCTGCAGGTGGATTACAGTCAGTGGGGGCAATGGAGCCAAGTATATGGAAATCCACAACAGTATGGGCAATATATGGCTAATGGGTGGCAAGTACCATCATATGGAATGTATGGCCAAGCATGGAATCAACAGGGTTTTGGAGTAGAGTGAGTAATTCTATTTAATTTTTTTTTTTTTTTACTATTCCAAGAATGCTGTATCTAAGTTTCAGGCTCATTTGGGTCAAGGACTGCACAAGGTTTCAAAAAACCTTAGGGGAACTCCTTTTGCTTAAAGCATATGTTCAGTGCTTGCCATGGAGCTGCTACTGGAGTGGGTTGCTCTGATTTGTACCTGATGGCACATTTTGTGTGTGGTGCAGGCACAAAGACCACCCAGTGTGGTAAAATTTTGGGTGGTGGTCTTGTCTGGTATCTAAATACATTCTGGATTCTGACTTGAGGTGGTGAGTCTGAGCCAGGAGCCCGGGTATTTACCTACAGAGAAGGGACACACAGACACTTGAACTGATGCAGTTTCAGAGTTTGGGGGGGTTTTTAATGATGGATCTCTCGAAGGCTGAATTCTTCACAAGAACTCTTTGTTTTAACATCATTTTGAAATACTTGTTTGCATAGTTCTTCATTATCTGGTGCCAATTAAACATATTAAGCCCTGATAAACCTATCACTGGTGTTCTTGCCCATGAGGTATTGGGCATTTTTTGCCTTTCTGCATCACTGATGTGGAGTTCCAGCCACCTGTGTGTGTTCATGCCTTTGGAGGCAGGTGCCATATCCAACTGGTGCCCAAGGTTTGTGGGGCTTTTTCTCTTTTGTTCTTAAAAAGCTCATGATATTTTCAGGAATCACATGTTGTACTGCTTAACCTGAATTACTCATTAAAAAGAAGAAGAAATTGCTCTGTTTTGATACAAGTAGTTGTGTAGGAAGTATGTTTTTATGTTTGGTTTTTTTTTTTTAAAGTTGCTTTTCCCCATTTTTTTTAACCATCCTGTTTCTTTTTAAGCCAATCTCCATCTGCTGCCTGGATGGGTGGATTTGGTGCTCAACCTGCCCAGGGACAAGGTGCTCCTGTAATACCTAACCAAGCTGGATATGGTATGGCAAGCTACCAAACGCAGTGAGCTGGGACTCTGTTTAAAAGTGTGTATTTCATGATAGGCTGCAGTTTCCAGTGACATTCTGAAGACTGGAATGTAGACAATGAAAAAAAAAAAAGAAAATATTTATTTTAAAAATGGAAATGTTTGGAACCTTTAGCACAGCTTTGCTTTGGTGAAGGACACAAATGTCTTCTAGTTCTGCCTTTTTAAGTTTTTGTTCATGATGGATATGAACATGTTTTTCTTTGTGTACAAAAAATTAAAAATAAAGTCAATAAAGACAATTCTGACTACAAATTTTGATATAGTAGGAGACATGGCTAATGAATTTGATCTTTAGGTTACCATTCCACTTTTTTTTTGGTTTTGTCTTCAGTGTTTTATATCATTGTGCTTTTAAGAGAAATGACGTTGAAAAACAGCGAGTTGCTTTTAGTTGAACACACATCCTGAAATAAACTGTGGACCAATCACTACAACCTGCGAGACAGTATTGAGTTTTCAAGAAACCTATGGACATAGCTCAAAGTAAATGGAGGTCTTGGAATAATTTTTTAAAAAAATATTTAATTTTTCTACATGCTTACAGAAAACAGTTGATACAAGGAATAGTTCAGTCTGAAATGAAAAACAGTACTGTCTGAGAAATTTCACATAACTTTTACTGTCCACATTCAGGCACACATTGAAACTTTTCAGAGCTGGTTTGCTTGTTAAAACTGTAGTAGTTTACATTTAATTTTGAGAAGTAAAAACGTTTTTACAAGTATGTTGTTTGTATTCAAATCAGACAGTCATACTTGGGCTTTTACATAAAGTTTGAAGGCTACACATTGTAAATATTTCATAATTACAGTGTTTCAAAAGCATGCTCAAACATAGAAGTAGCAATGTAATTATTCAAAGTAATACTTAATATACTCTACTGCTTTAAATGCAGTAGATTGACAAGAATGTGCAAGACTGACATTTCCAAAGTTGGCTATTATGTAAAGTTACATAAAGAACTATAACAAAGAGCCTTAATTTTAATTTCATAAATCTTTAATGCATCACCTTTTTGTCATTAGAAATACAAATTTTTTGCTTTACATTATTTGGTATGTAAATACCTTGGTTAACAACCTTGTAAACCTATTTCAAGGTTATTATAAGTTGTATAGTATCTTGAGTGTTTTGAAAAATCTTGATGTTTTTTAAGTCTAGAAATATTTTGCCCAAGAATTTTTTAACAAGATTGTTAAAAACATCTTATTTTAGAGAATATTCAATGTGCCATTTGGTAAATGGAGATGCAGTTGAAACAGTACACTGAGTTGTGACTTATTTTTAATTAAAGTTTTTGTCTTTATGGGTGGTTTGCATGTGATGAACCTGTACAGAGGCTGGGTTGTTTGTGTACTGAGTGTGTAAATGGATAAATCATGAAGATGTTTAAATGGTATACTTGGGTTATTTCTGAATTATTTTATGGATACATTGATATAAACTGCCTCAATAAATTTGAAGTTGAAAATGAATGTAAGTTAGATATAAGTAATGTGTCCTCCCTGTGACAGCTAGAGGGTGCAAATGCCTCAGCTGTAATCTGCAATGCTGAGGCAGGCACGGTTGGAAGGGAAAGAGTAGGATTTGCAGTGGTAGTTCAGTGAAGCAAACTTGCATTTTAAAAGAAACAGAAAGTTTGATTTTTAGAGATGATAGTTCTAAGTGAGTGTCTGAGAAGCTGTGTATTTTCTCTTTTCTGTTTCTGACCATGCAGGTGTTGCGAGGTAGAATAGTTTGTTTTGAAATGGAGATTTGCAGTTGTGTTAAACCCAGCCAGGTTGTGCAAATAACTACTTTTATTGCTGTAGCAAATCACATGAGGGTTTTCTTTCTCCTCTTTTATTGACGTGTGAAGTAGTACCTTGACTTTTAGATCAGGCTGAAAGTGAGATGTACTGGCAGAGCAGTTTAGTCAGCTGGCTCAGCTGCACCAGAGGAACCTGTGACTCTGGGCATCTAATGCATGCAATAATGACTGAAGGCAGTGTGGAACCACGAGTGCTCCTGATGGCAGAATTGGCCCTTTATCTCCGTTTCTCCTTTATGGTATATGTAGTGTCTTTCCACTCGAGATAGGAATCTTGTCTACAGGACTCTTGTTTTTCTATAAATTTTGTACATATGTGTATATCTACGCGAGGATCGGCCTATACATTGTAGTTTGGAAAAACCTCACAAGTAAGTCTGTGTTTTTGTTACACTCAGCTGGTTTAAAAAGTCACGAGTCAATAGAGATACGAATTGTGAGTTCCTTTAGGATTTCTTAGACTTCACTTGAAATCTGGGGTTTCTACATCCTTCTAGGTGTTTGCCATACGGCTGTTCTGGGTGCATGCTGGTGTGGAGGCAGTTTGTTCTTTAGGCGCTGCTGAAGATTTAGATGATGCAAGTACATTGCCACATAAATGCCCATATAAATGGGTGTGAGATTAAGGCAGTGATCTTTCAGGTCTCAATGTGTAGATCACTTTAAATCTGATTATTTAATATGCCTGCTGTAGAGCTGGGCCGTACCTGACCTGTATTTCAGGATGAAAGATAGGATATACCTTCTGATTTAAGTCTTTTGTCATTGATTTTTATACAGCTTTTCTGTAATGGTGATATTTCTTCGCAGACTGCTCAAGGTGTGGGAGTCTCCAGTGTCCTTTAATGTTTCTCTAGCACTGCGAGGAAGAGTTGTAAATTAGATTGCTTTTTACTCAGTAGCATTCATAAATGCATCACTGACAATTTTTTGGCACCAAAGAGCCTCTTGCACCATACTGCTTTTATGAGTGACACTTACACTGTTGTAATTCCTCTAACTACAGAAATCGACCACTACCTAACCCTTACCACTAGGATTTGGATTTCAAAAATACTGATTTATTATGGCTTAAGTTGATGCGTGCAACCTAAAGCAAGGTTGTAATCTGCATTTGCAGAAAATGTTCAATAAAAGTGAAACATGATAAAGGGCTTATCCTGTATTTGTCATCTGTCAAAGCATTGTCCCTCTTTGCTGTAAAACTGACAACAGGCAGACAAGGCTGAACTTGTAAACTATGCACTTGGAATCATGTAAAAGATGTTTTATTTAAAAATTTTTCATACAAAATCATTTTGTATTTTGCGGAGTTGCAGTAGTAAGGCTGTAAATCTAAGGTTACCTGTAGCTTCTCATCAGTCCTGCCTCCTTGTGTATATTTGCTAACAGTTTTTAGACATACTCTTCCTGCAGAACCTTCTTCTTATTAAGATAACTTCATGAGAAGCGATTCACTGTACCAGAGCCATTGCCTTCATTTCACTCAAAAAAGTCTCTCAGTGAATAAGGCTTAGTTTTGCAGAAAAATAGTGATTTGTTTTTCTTGTGTTTGTACACAAGGAAGCAGACTTAAACTGTATGGACATGATTAGTGTCTGATACTTCTTAATTATCTGACTGTTTTTGAACAAGGGCACAAGTGTTTGTTTTAATCACGTGAAACTGTTTCTTGGTCAGCAATAAAAGATTTTGTTGCACTGTTCTTACATTGCAAGATACAGGCAATCTTTTGTTCAGTATACTTCCAAAAATGGATGGGGTTTGTGAAGAACTGCCTTGTTCCAGCTCAAATCTTCATATATAGAGATAATCTGGGATCTGGATTGCGGCTGTAATAGCAAAAGGAAGTTTTTATCTTGAAAGTGAGTGAGAATTAATTTGTTCTGATCACATGTGGTGCCTGTCCCACATGGATAAATTTAAAGGTTTCACTATGTAACTGAAGTTTCTGTTCATAAAAAGGCAACTGCAAGGCAGTAGCTTCTGGGAAGGTCTTTGTCGTGTTTCATTTCAGCTGACTTCTATGAATCCAGTTGATTGTTCAAAAAAAAAACCTTGTAAGTTGTTGTGCTTTTCAGTATCACATGGATAAAATCCCACCCCACTGTACTATAATTTCAAATCAAAGAAAATCCTGAAGTGTTTACTGAATGCTTTACTTGAAAAAGAAACAGGACTTCATGTTGACAAGTGAACACTGATTGTGTTGTCCTTCTGAGGCTGTGTGCTGATGTAGATCATGGATGTGTGAATGACATGCTCTGCTCACTGACATTTAAAGGGTAATGACTCAGAACGTTAATTTGACATCAGTAATGATTATTTGAATACAAGTTATTCTTGCTTAAATACACAGCTCCTTATGCTTTGATTAAAGCTGATCTGAATCTTACTGGTTATTAAAGTATTCTTGATATGCTGTGGAAAGAAACATGGCTTTGCCTTCTGTCTTAGTGTTGAAGCTGTCAATAAGGCATCAGAGTTGCACAGACAGTGTTTTTTGTTTAGAAGAAAAACACTTAATGGAGTTGTGTCAGGGAATTCAGTGTAAACTGACTTTTCTGTATTGATGGGTGATGGTGTTTGAATGTTTCCCTTCTAAACCAATGGCTCAGTCACCATTCCCTGCATGAATTCCTCACAGATCCCAGATTCTCAGCAGCTGTCTTTCCCAGCTGCTGGCATGGAAGGGAGGAGGAGGAGGAAGGGGAAAGAAGGTGGTACAGCCCAGTGTGCCTGGTGCAGCAACAGCAGTGCCAGGGCAGATTGTCAAACACGTTTGAGATCACAACAGGTTTACACAAATACTGCAGCAGTACCCCGAGGGTTGTGACCATTCACTTTATCTGCTTACTTAAAATAATGTGGCTTTAAAATTATAAAAGTAGAAACCACATAACCTCTTCAGTTCCTCAGAAAATAGGTGCATATTAGACAGCCAAGCCAGAACACTGGAGGTGACTAAAAAAATAAAGGGGTAAATTTCATTAAGCATCTGAATTTGTAGACTTTTGCTTAATGTAGACCTCTTAGCTTGGCATTCTGTTGTGTGTCTGCATTGACCTTTTTGTTTGAATAACTGAAGTAGTTTCAGATCTGCACTGCTGCTTGTTGAACGTCTTCCCATTCTTGACAACTTCTGGAACAGGGATGGATAAGAATTGGATAAGAATTGTAGGTCTACCACATGAAACACTGGATAATGCTCACATTTCCTGGATTGAAATCGACTTACTAGAGCCAGCTCTGTAGAAGTATAAATATTGCTGGGGATGATGAAAAGCTGCTGTCCTCCATTTGAGTAGCTAGTTCTTTGACCTTAATAAATGGGGAATTATTACTGGGCTGCTGTTCCATGAAAAATGCTCTTCATGGGTTTTTTGTTCCTTTCAATGGGGCAGATCTTTTTCACTCCACAAATGATTTGTTTCCTTTAATGCTGGGTTGTCAAGTGTGATGGGAAAGACCAATTGGAACAATTTATTGCTTATTCTGAATCTTCCAACTCAGGTACTGACTGGGGAGGGGGGAAATCGCCCTCTTAGTCATTAAAAGGACTATTTAATTTTGCAATATACCTTTGTAGAACCATTTCTACTTGAGTTTTACTTGCACCTGAAAGCACAAGGAGTCTACACAACTGTACCTTGGACTCACCTGCTTCGAGCTGCTGTTCCATCCTACAGCTGCTGTACCAGATCCCTGTTGTACAGTCAAAGGCTGGAAACATTTATGCCTTCCTCCTTGCTTTGGTAAATAGCAAAGCTTGTGTTCTGTACAGAATAAATCTGTTCTGTATATTTGCAAATGTTCAGAGAAAGCTGAGGTGCAATATTTTCTGAACTCTTGCTATCTTGGTGTGAATTGGGGCTTCTTTGATTTACAGGTACATGCTGTGGTTTTGTGGGAGGAACTTGTGTTTGTGACATTATCTAGAAACGTGGCTGATTTCAGGCTAAGAAAAATAAAATGTGAATGTTTCTAGGATACTATTCCTAGGTGGATCTTGCCTCCTACTTGGATTTATGTACTCTATGGAACAAGGGTACGAAGGTCCAAAAACATCTCTCAAATCACTTATAATGGACATTTTCATAAGGGAACAAATCTATATAAACTTGCAGCATGCATATAACAAAACCTTGTTCCAGAAGTGTAGCAGCTGTTCACATGTGTTGCTGATTCATTTTGAAATGGTCAATACCTGAAGTCAGAGGACCAGCAGATACTGCTAAATATATGCTGTATTTTGAAGACTTAAGGCCAATATCCAAGGTGATGCTGTGTTCACCTTGTTTCTGAAAGAGTTCCTTGCAGCACCTTTTTGTCCTGTGGGTTTTTATGGAAGAACACAAACTCTCCTACAAGATGCACGCATAGAAATTTGCCAAGGTATGTGACATTATACTTTGAATTCATGCTCCAAGGTCACAGTGTCTAGTGCCAAGTGTCTGACAAGCTGCATGACTTAGAAATTGATGTTGCCTTGAAATGCTTCTACAGCAGAATCTTACAGAAAGTATTTCTGGAGTCTCTCCTGTCTGTGACTTCGGAGTAAAAGGAAGACAAGATGCAAGATGCTTGTTAGAGGGATGCAGGTAAGTCTGAGTTTACTGAGGCTGAAGAAACAGGCATTGCTTGATCATTATTTTCACTGCAGGAAATATATATGGATGCTAGAATTAGTTCTGATTCAGTTTCTGTTTGGGCCATGCATTGCTCATTTTCCACACCCATTTTGCCGTGTTTCTCACTTTAATTATGTTTCTAGTCAACAGAGCTGTACTTGCTTTTCATGCACCAGGAGACAAGTCTGTTGTATTTGCAGCTGGTTCTTAGCAGGAACACACTGACCTCAGGTATCATTTTTAATATTCCCCTGTATTGCAAAAATCTTTGATTTCTGTTGTCTGTACCTGTTTTAATATTTACAGATGGGTGTTGAAAGCATGTGTTAAGTATCTTTTTTTTTTTTATCTTCAGGTTCTTACCAGACTGAACATTTCACAAAAGCTGGGTTTTCTTTACTGCATCCCCCAGTCAGTCCAATCTATGTGTAGTCCAGAGGGTCTTAGAATGCTTTTAAAATTTTGATGATTTATTGTTTCATTTCTAGTTGAATATATGAATATTTTACCAAGTCAAGATGTTTATTGCTGTGAAATTGCTTATTGAAAACCATATTTTTTTCACCTCATGACTTAATTCATGGTGCTTTTTTTTTCCTGAATGCTGGGTTTAAGTCCTGTAAGTAAAAAAAAAAAATATATATTTGCCCTTTAGATTTAAAGGCAATATAAAATGAAAATACAATTCTGTCTTCTTCATAGAACAAAGTTGAAGGAAAAAAGTCAGATGGTTTAGCAGTAACGTTGTCAAACTTAAAAATACATTTAATACTAATCTAATGAAACGTTTTCTTCCCTGTCAGATGCAAAGGGCATAAAACAAAAAAAATATCACCATCACACTTAAATTTCAAGCTTTGAAATATTTGGTCTTGTTTTTTTCCTGAGTGCAATTTATGAAGAGGTATAGATGTAAGTAATGTAAGGTAGGACTACTACTGGAGTTACTCAGCCTGTAATTCAGTTTCTGCATGTTTAAATTGGCTGCCAGAGTTTTGCAGTCTGCATTTTGGCACGCATAAAGCTGCTGGAGTTGGAGGTACTGAGGAATGTTCCACAAGATTAGGGATAAAAGTTGACCCCGTGAACCTCCTTATACTAGAAAGTATTACAAAGGAGTGAGTCAGAGCTTTCTGTGAGTTCAAAGTGAGGAGTGCTGGACAAATTCCCCTGATTTATTTAGGCAAGCCTGGAGTAGAATACAGTTTTCTACAAGAATTCTCTTCAAGGCTGTTTTATGCTGTGTACCTTGCAGGAAGGTTATGTTTAGATTTGTTTTGTGTGTATCTTATTAAAAGATTAAAACCTTGTTTTATTATCTGCTCTTTCACTCTGGTATCTGTGAATCTTCAGGCAGTAACTGCATTTAGCTAAGACTTACAAACCTTGCTTTGAAACTAAAACTGGCTTGTTGGTTTAAGGTTAATAAAACTCAAAAGTGATTCTTGGCTTTGAACTGTGAAAACCACCCCAGATTTTAACAGCATCCAGTCCCATTGCTTTCTGTGAAAGGACCAAGGTTACCCACACTGTGGTGTGTTCTAGCAGCCTTGTGCTTAAACTGAAAATATCTGTGTTAAGCATTTAGGTAAAAACCCCATAAATCTGAGTCCCTGCAGGTTCATGATCCTCCGTGCATTTCAGCACTGGCTGATTTGGAAGGAAAAGCTTTGAAGCCGTGTTTGCCAGCCCATCATGAACATCAAGATGTTAAGAAGAACACTGATGAAGTTTGAAACCTGCTTTTATTGAACCTGCAATACTCTGAACAGTCTATGATTTTTATGCACGAATTCTTAATAAAAATGCCCAATTTTGTGGCCAGAATTCAGGTTGCAGAGCTGCATCTAGTTTTATTTTCTACTGTTACTGTTAACACATGTAGTATAACTGGAAAATAAACTTTCAAAATCTAAAATCAGATTTTAAAGGGCTGGGATTTTTTGCAGAGAAATGAGAGTTTCCTACTTTGAAGGCCTCTCCTCATTGTTAACATTTCTCATTTTAAGTTCTTATGATCACGTAAATAAGTTCCACCTCTACTGAAATCAGTTGCATTATGTTGGTGTAAATGAAATCAGGTTTAAATCATGAGTTGGGGTTCTCATAGTCTGTTGATTAATATTGAGTCTTTAAATTGCAATTTGGCATTGAAATGAGCCATGCATTTTACGAATTTTCTGTGGTGTTATTCATAGCTCAGCATGTTCCAGAATAGATTTTTGCAATGGCAACAGCTAAGCACAACTCCTTCCATTTCTTTTCAAATCCAGCTATTTAAATTTAAGTAAAATTACTCTTCAGAATACAAGTCAAATTTTAAAATAGAATCTTTGTCTGAAATCACATTATCAAGCGTGTGTCTGCCTTTTTGGGTGTCTTGCACATTCTCTTTCCCCCTACACACACTCACACCTGTTCCTGCCAGTGGGAAATTCGCTGAACTTTATCCAAATTGTCAAAGCTGCCCTGGTTTGGGATGATGAGCAGCCCAAGGCTTGCTGACGAGTCATGAACGTGCAGAATTGAGTTCACAAAAGATTTCATGGTCACTTTTAAGGGCACTTGACTATTTGAACATAGATTTCAGTTTTAATGGCACCCAGTTCTTTAGGTGTGAGTGCAGTGTCGTGGTAAGTACTCAGTCCATCATCTTCCCTGTATTGCCAGGCCTGCAGCCAGAGGTTATGAAACACCTATGTGGGTTCATTTTTAAGGGAAATTTTGGCATGTGAAATTAAGGACAAGCTGGTAAAAAAATGATGCAAGGTCTAAAAATCAAGGTGAAAATGTTGCGATATGGCATATGGACGCTGGCACAGTTTGAATTAAGTCATAATTTGCTATATATTCACTATATATGGGTATTGTAGCTTATTTGTGGAGAAAGATGAAAAAAACACCAGCAAATGAATCGTGCCTGAAAATCTCCACTAAATTCACCCAGAAGGAAAATTTCCTGAAGTCGTTTTGTCTGATGGAGCACTGGGTCTTGAACATGAGAGCAGAACACACAGAGCAGCATCAGGAACACGACCCTGACAGGGCAGGCACTGGGTGGCACCTGGGATTCTGCCTCTGCAGGAGTATTTTCAAGGAAAAGGGGCAGAAACAAACCTTGGAAACGTTTTTATCAAGGGTGGGGGGGAAAGGAATCGAAAAGGTCTTGGCTTGTAGAGGTCAGTTTGTGGCAGATCTGTAGGTCAGGTTTCTCGTTCCATGGATGTACAAGGAGCTGGGCTCTGGGGGTTTGTTGGAGACACCAGCACAGGCACCATGAGCACAGTCTGACCTCCAAACATTCTCACGGTTCTCATGTACTCCCTCATCCCCAAATCCTTGACATTAAGCCTAAAAACGAATCCAGTAACCCATTGTCAGTGCACTGTCTCAAAGATGATGTCGTTGTCCTAGGAGTATGAGTTCCTAAGACTTAAAATAGAAACTTTGAGCTTAGTGACCTGATTCTGAAAGGAAAATAAAATCCGGTGATGTCTGTACTGCTTCAGTGTAGATGTTCTGCCTGGAATACCTGGCACAAGTGGATATGACTGAAAAAAAGCTTTGGGAGAGCATGTCCAAGCTGTTTTCTGCCACGCTGCCCCTGCTCCTTTCACATGTGCTCTCCCCGTGTTTTACCTGTCCCAGCTGGGCCACCTGGGCCCTGCTGCTGCCTGGCTGTTACCCCCTGCTCTTCTGATGCTTGCACGGAATTTCCAGTTGGGTTCCAAATGTTCTGCCTGTCTCACACATCTGCCTGGAAACGTCACGTGCAGCTGCTGAGCGGTTCCCTCAGCAGAGCAGCAAACTTTCATAGTTTTTTATCCACCCCAAAAGCCAAGAAATCTTTACCCGCTAGAACAGCTTTTGGCCACAGTGCTGAAGGCAGAGGTCCAGGGGTTACGGGCCAAATCCCTTCAGCTGGAAGGTATTGTGCTGTTGTTTATTTTGGAAGCACAGATGCAATTGATTCTTGTGTTCAGTCTTCTGGTGTCATCAATTCCCAGGAATGAGATCTTGGCCTTGTGCATGTAAGTGGAAAATATCCATAATTTTCAGTGAGATGGGGAGCCCATCCAAGTTCCTTCTGCGAATGGAGCTTCTTAGCAATGTGTTACTGTTCAGGATGGGATTTGGCTGAGGTGGAAATAAAACAACTGTTGACTTGTCTGCTAGCAGTGGTTTTTTGTGATTTTTTGTATATTGTTGGTATTTCCAGTGGGATTTAAGTAGTCCCATTGCCTCCCACTACTGTTTTGCTGAGGTAATTGTCTGTTGGCTTGCAGCTTTGTCAGAATCACACAAACTTCTCACATGCTGGATTTTTGAACAAATATAATGGTAAAAACATTATTTCTGAAAGTGAAAGTACCCTTGTTGAAATTGTAATTATGCTTTTCTGTTCAGAAATAATTGTCCTTTGAAATGTTGGAAGCGCAAAGGAGTCACCCCAACACAAAAAGCTTGGCGTGCCTGTCTTGGTAAGGGATAATTTTTATGAAGGCGACCGTCTTGGAGAAGTGTTTTTGCTTCTCGCACCTGCTCAGAGGTGCTAAAGCAAAGACAGGAGGGCGGCTGGTGGCTGATGCCGGGTGGGGATAGCGACCATCCCGTGTGCAAGAGCGCGATGGCAGGAGCAGACCGAGGAGCAGGGGGCTTGAGCCGGGACGAGTCAGAGGCGGGACGGCTGAGCAGGTCTGGGCTCCCGGAGCTAACGGGGCTGCGAGAGCGGGCTCGGCGTGGCTCGGGCCGGGGAGGGAGGGCTGCGGGG